>JAQFXU010005422.1:0-11701 GCA_034693705.1 Spatulosminthurus flaviceps | reverse complement strand
CCCACTTAAGTGTAGTGGTTAAAGTAAATGAATAAGAAAATTTTCAAAATTTTACAAGTGCTACTCCCACATCAAGAACGTTCACAGCTGTTACTACTGGTTCCAGTACTACTGCCTCATCCCATCTGTTACAGAGTGGACTACACGACACCAGTTCAACTACCATATCAAGACCGTTAACTAAACAAACAGGCGCATCCGACGTTTGCCATCGGGAAATTAACGCCTACAGGTACAACCTACAAGAACTTTTTGACTGTTTAAAAACAAGAACTGTTTAAGTTAAACGCCGTTCGTAAGATTTTATTCTGGGTGGTATGTTTATTATATACACTTAATTTAACAGTGTTGTAGAAGAATAAAAGTTAAATCGCGTGGAAATGAAGGATGTCGAGCAAGTTATGAATATGGAACGCAAAGTGTGATAAAACCAGGGAAGCTTACTACAAATTATTAATAAAGAATAATTTTTAACTTTTTAAAATTTACTTTAAGCTTAACCGCCATCCGTATGAGAATTTAGGGTAGAAAATTTAACAATAAATATGCAAAATTGAAAGGATCAATTTGTCCAAATTGTCCTGTTATGACAAACGTTTCACTTCATCCATTAAACAAGTTTCTTATTTCGGGGAATTTTATGGCGATATTAGATTTCTTGGCGATTTGTCTTGCATTTCATCATTAATGACGACCAAGAACACTGCAGCAATTGAATATAATTTAGTTTAGAAATATTTGAGATAAAATAATGAACGACGTTAAGCTGTGCAAAAATGTGTGCTGAGCACATCACCTTTAAAAAGAACTTGGTAACGCTCGGGAAATGTATCAAAAATCAACAACTAAATAAATCATCAAACTTTGCAAAATGATTAATTAAGGAAAATTATTAGATTTTAAGAACAGATGGATGTATAACAATCCTCCAATTAAGGTCTAGAATACGTTGTCGACACGAAGACATTGCATGTCCCAACACTAAATTTCCTGTATTTAAGGATTTCACCTCTTTGGTTGTTTCTTTTTATGCTCGTAAATTACTTGTTTCCCTGTCTCAAAAAGACTTGGTTGTTAAAGGTTGGTGTAAAAGGTTTTTAACTTGGTAGGGGAAAATACTAAGTCATATTTTACTTAATCATTAGCCCTTTTTTAGCTTCACCCTTTGACTTTTTGCTAAGGAAACAGCTATGCAGCCATTGACCACGTCCGTGCATTAGCCAATAGTGTTTATGAAGATTTTACATAAACGAATAAACGGCGTCAAGTTGTGCAATAAATATTATTGAGATCAGCGCCTTTAAAATCCATAATTTCCCAACAAATAAGATAAGTCCTGAAAAATATAAAAAGTCGTGAGATGATTTACTTTGAAATTTCTATTTTAAATTGGAATTTTAATGTACAATTTTTTATTGAATTAAATAAATATTAAAATTATTGGAGCGAACGTGAATGGAAACCTTTTTCAAAATTTCACCAAAGATTTTTTCTCCCAGTTATTTATTTGCAAAAGTACATGCAATTAAAAAATCATGTTCTTTGAAAAACACGGACTGTTTTTATGCATTACTTCATCCGCCTATTCATTACTACGTGAACCCCTAGGGAATCACTTGAACACATCGCAAGCATTCAAGAACTCAATCAATCAATCACGGTCAATCGAGGACCAATTTATTGTATTTTCCGGGCATCACCCATAATACAAGCATAATCATGTTTTGTACACATACCAATAAATCCGAGCCCACCCGCTACATGGGACTTGTCACCTCACACAAGTCGTGTCTGAGCGGTCCGGGGAAAAACCCAGGGAGGGGAAACCCCCTTTCCTTGAGCAAAATTATAAACCACATGTTATATACACACATATCATATATATATTTCGAGTCTCAGAACGTAGGAAATAAACATAAACATATTCACATGAAAGGAGATACAGACTAACACACGTGGCTGGAGAGAGAAATCCAGTGCGGAGTAAAGACGCTCATCAGGTCGTGGGTGCAGTAGAGGGATGCAGATTAGATGTAAGTAACCTCCGTAGCTCATCTAGTCCTTAGACTTGTCGGTGATAGTCAAATCAAACCTGTACTGTCCAATTTCGTCCGAGTGCAGCCAACCTTCAACCTCTTCAACATCGTGGTGTAGCCCGCCATCATCCCCTCCACGCTTCGCATGCGAATGTTCAGGAGGTATGTAAGCGACAGGCAGGTGGGAAAACAAGACGATTTCAGCCACATGGAACCACCAGGTCAACAGAGATAGACACGGAACCCTTCCCTTGGTATGTACTCCCACTTTTAATTTTGCAGCTCAAAATAATTTTAACAACCTGACAAACAAAGAGGTATTCAACCAATTAGTATTTGACAAAAAATATGCATGCGGACTATACAAGAGAGAATCCAAAAGTTACTGCTCCATATGCCAATTTTCAAGGAGCAAGTATGTGTTTTCATTATTAAAATTCAGATGCGAGAAAAATTTCGGAAAAATAAGGAAAATAAATACAAAATTTTAGCTTTGCTCGAATTTTTTCAGGAGAAGTATTTAATAATAATTATTGTTTTAACTTTAAATATTTAGTATTTTGTCAACAAATGGGAAAAAGTTGAGGGCTAAAAATGAAATGTTGTTGTAAAACTTTGTGCACTCTACGTTGGCAAAGGGCGGAGAGTCAAATATTTGAGTACATAAACTTTACTTTGGCCCTATATTTTTTCATTTTAAAAAGCATGGATAAATTATTAAGGCAATTCATGGAAGCATGGAAATATATTGAGTGGGCGCCTTCGACTTAATGCGAGAACAGTTTTAATCGCTTTTTCAGCACAGCGTGTAGTAATTCACAACACCAAGTTACAGTTAATTTATGTAAAATTATCACACTTAATTTATACTTCAAAATACTTCGAAACATTTTTGTTTGTTACGCAATATAGAAAAAAGTTGAGCCTTTAAGCACTGGAAGAATTTTTTTTTAGCTATTTTCCTAAAAATGAACTTTTCAATGCCAATTGTATTTCTTAGAAAATGTCATGAAAATGGTGAGTTTAATCTCTTCAGCACAATTTACACTGAGTCTGGAGGATTTTTATACTTGTTGGCAATTAATAAACATTAGTGGGTAATTAATAAACATTGGCCATACTTTAAAAACGTTATCATTTAGCATTGTTTGAAATGAAGCTAAAATTCCGTTCATTCCCTTAAAAATTCCATTTAACTGAACATCAGGTCTGGACCAAAAAAGTTGTGCCAGATTATTTTTTATCACTATAAATTTTGCTTGGACAATTTTTCAGCTCATTTTGACTTTACCAGTCCAGTAATAATCCAAACATTGCTATTAATATGCCAGGGAACCATGATGACTTACCATTTACTCTCAGATTTTTTCAAATAAATCTATGATCAGCATCAAAATGTGACAAATATTAAATTTCAAGCTTCCAAGAGTGAAAAGGTTTCTATACGGAATTGGCCATTAGAAAATCTTGTTTGTTCTTTTGCCTTTTCAACCTCATAACGTGCGATAGAAAATTCATATGAAATATTTAATTTTTAATATTCACGCTACCACATTCTACTATATAATTCCAAACAAGTATTATTTTCAGGGTATAAAAATATACGAAGGGAAAAACAATTTGTAGATAGATTTTTTGAGGTTGGACGCCGTTTATTTTCTTTATTAAGATTTACTATTCTCTCCCTATAAGATAGTATGCATGTCTAAGTTGGCAATTGTCAAGCTGGATTAAATTGGAAATAATGGCAAAGCGTTAATATGCAGTTCCATGCGTGACTTCGCTACCTATATGCAATTGCGAAAGGGCTTTCTCAGTAATTATTCAAGAACCGTGAACTTAAATGAATAAATTGTTGTGGAAAAATTCACAAAAACACTTTTTGAAATCCTGAAATTGATTTCCCTTTGCATAATGGTTTTTGAGCTTCCTAGATAAATAATCGCAAGTCACAAAATAAATTTCAGTTATCAAGCAAGTCGGAATTTTTTTATCATTTTTTTCGGGACTTAACTATAGAGGTACCCCTTACATGAGAAAACATATTTTGGTCGATTTCCTTACCAACGGGCACCGTTGATTTTAATTTTATATTGTCACAAATTATGGCCCATTTTTTGCATCAATGGATTTTTACAGGCAAAGTGTAACAACTTGATAGGGAAAATTAACTAATTTTCACCGTTTAGGCCCAAATCAGAGGAAAAATAACTCGTCAAAAACACTTTTCATTTTGAGTGTTATAAATATGGCAAAATCTGTCAGGGTACCTTAACAATGCGTGTAATTTTTTCCCGAAAATATTTACGTGGCAGGATACATGATTTTTTAGCAATTTTATTATAATTAAAGTTGGGAATTTTGAATTCACCATGCCCATGTGTGACTTACTGTTCTGGAATAAATCTTTAAACTTCATAATGCCTTCATTTATTTTTTTGAATCTAGATTTACAAGGCCGATGAGCAACAGGGTGAACATGGCAGGGCTTTGTGATTTCTATATCCCAAAATCAAACATATCAGTTGAATGAAGGGGAAAAGAATTGAGTGTTTCGAACAAGTTTTTGCAAGGCAGAGTTAAAGTACTGCGTTTGGGGATTGTTTGAACTTGTTATTTTTACTTGTTGAAGTTCGAAGCCGGTGGTAGGATTCATGCCCAAAGTGCATAGTTAAATGGTGCGAGATAACATGTGGCGTCGTGTGACGTTGAGTGGCATGAATGTAATTGCTTGTAAAAACATGGATATTCAGTGCAGTGCACGCTCATTCAACCATAGCTCTCAAAGGTAATTGGAAGCAATCTTGTGTTGTGCTTAAAGGAATTTACAATTCTGTTAAAGTTAGACGCCGATCAAAAAATATTTAATTGGTAAAAATAATACGATGGTGTCGATTTAGCCTGAATTGATTAAACACGAGGATGCGAATATTCTCAAACTCAAAATGAGACCAATAAATGGGTAAGGAATGACAAGATTGTTGGCAGATTCCACCAGCATTTACCTAATACGGCCTCTAACATTACTATGCACGGAAAAGCTCAGTCACTAATGGAACTGTCATGCTATCAATCTGCGGAAGCAGTGAACATTTCATAATCGGCGTCTAATTGAGTAGTGAAAATATTTTTTTTTAAAGTAAAGTAAACAGTTCCTAATTCAATGTAAAAAAGATGAATTTCTCAAAACTGGCCCAAAATTTTTCATTACTACCTTTTCGAACCAGAAAACCAAGTTTCGGTTGAACAAATTGAGTTGAGTGCTCCAAATTTGTCTTGTTGAGACCCAGACGTACGTAGCTATGGAATCTTTTGGATTCTTAACTCACAATATAATCAGGGTTTATACTCCGATTCATACCCGTAGGTCTATCAGAGTTGTCAACCATCTTAAGCCTTTATTCAAATCAGTTACGTTTCAATGGTTAAGCCTATCCATGAGGAATCCTCGCACAAGCGGTATTAGGTCTGAGCGGTCAGAGAAAAAACCCAGTGGGAAAAAACCACCTTTCCTTGAGCCAAACTACAGACCCACTCGGATTCGAACCCGGGTACGACTCAGACTGCAGTGGAGAACTTGCAATCTGCGTTCGCAATCGAGCTAAGCGTCTGTTGCAAACGTCATAATCGGCGTCTAAGTTTAGCATTAAAGGAAATTTAAAGATATCCTTATTAAAGAATTCAAAGTATTTAATTCGACTGAAATGAAAGAAATTTTAGCTCTTTTAAAATTGTAATACTCAAATGATGCAAATAATTATTTGCGAAACTAGTTACTTCCTGTACGAATTAGTGCCTCGAGAATCTCAACGTAAATTTGATACTTCTAGTATAAATTCCATAAACGGCGTCTAAGTTTAACATTAAAAGAAATTTGAAGCAAAATTAATTACCTTAAATTAATTAATTCAAGGTATTTCGGATGGCATAGAAAAAGATTCAATTTCAGCATTTTATATTTAATAAATGATTAATCATCCAAACTATGTAAGCCAATAAAAGGACGGGGAAATTTGTTTTCTTTCTTATAAATACGTCAACCTTTCAACCTTGCTTGATTTTTCATGTCAGCACGAACATCTGAGCCAGAACGGTTTTTAAATTGTAATTACACAATTTAATCTCATTTCCTCCAGGTAAATATTCGCACATGCAATGTTTGGAAAATTTCTCAAATTATTACGAAAATGAAAAATTCATATTTTAGCGAAATATCAATTTCTTTAAAACTGCTATTAATTTATTCAAAACGCATATACATTTGAGTTGATAGGGGAAATTTAGCAATTCTTTACAATTTCCAATCTTCCCTCTCAAACTAGTTTTTTCCTCTTTCTGAACGTGGGCTATACACTATTTGAGAGAAAGTTGGATCATTAGGAATTTGTCATATTTCAACGCCATTCAACATCTATGTAAATAAAAATTTAATCGAATAATCCTAGTAAGATCATATAATCCTTGCTCCTTCAATAAAATATTTTTAAATTTACTAGGAAAAGTATTTTTCCAATCTTTATCTGCTCATTTTGGTTCATTTAGTCATTGAATGTCCTTATTGCGTGCATTAATTATGATGTAAAGAATGTTCGGCTGTCATGTACTTACCACAAGTTTTGCATGTAAAGAATGTTCGGCTGTCATGAAGTACTACTTTTCTGTTTATGCATACTATCCTTTCAACGAGTTGTGACACTTGGCCGTTACTGACGTCACAGCTTTTACCGGCAACGATTGGCTGCATTCAGATTTTTACTCGGCTTAGCCAATAGTACCTAGCAAAAACTCAGGTAAACTGTGACGTCAAATTGAGAAAGTGTCACAACTCGATGAAAGGATAGTACGTCGTGATTGCATATTTTTGACGGGGTAATATGAGTACTCATTACCTTGACAAATCCCGCCGAATTTGGAAATTTTACCCTTCACACACTCACTGTAATTCCTTACGACTCCAAATGCAAACAAGGTCATACTTACAATTAGAACCTTCAACTTCATACATTCATTATAGCATGCCATTAATCAGCCATTTGTGTGCAGTGAATAAGGTTTGAGTATAGTCGATACGAACATGTAATACAGTTCACGTTTAGTTTTGTTCTTTTGTTCAGTTCAGTTCTGTTCTTTGAACGAAACTATAACAATTTAAATCTGCAAGAACAGAACAATAACAATATCTGAAACTTAAGAACTGAACAACAATAAAACAAAATACGGAAAGATGGAGAAATACATTACGTTAACTATAACAATAACAATATTACAATAACTAGAAAAAATTAGGTAAACAATAAATAAGAACAAAATTCGCTGAACAAAACAATATTCAAGTATATTGCTCAGAACATGTCTGACCCGAAAAAGAACAATAACTACATGAATAAATTAGAGCCCTACACGTATATGCACATTCATAGTTCATAGCTACATCAACCATGGTATTTCACGATTTACACGAACTTTTTTGTTGGAAATACTCTAGACTCAGCATGTTCATAGGACTACTTCTCAGGCTCCTCTCATGGTTCAAAACACAAGCATTAATGTAATTTAAGAAAAGTTTAAAAATCCTGGATAAGTTAAAAATAATTTCAACCATCCACATTCGATTTAATGTGGATAGGGCTATTGTTCAGTTCTTAGGCTTCAGATATTGTTAATGTGATTTTTCAGTTCTTGCAGATTTAAATTGTTACAGTTTTGTTCAATGAACTGAACAAAACAACATTATAGCCCTATAAGTGGAGACACTGACGATTGTTGTAGCACTAAAACCCACAATTTAGTACACATCTCTTTTATAGGTCAGTGCAGTTGCGAGTAAGCACGCTGAATTGAGCAGGCAAAAAATGATGATAATTAGAACCAATCTATGCTAAATACTTAGATATACTCAAAACGTAAAAATCATTCAACCTGAATTGACAAGGAACTAGGACCAGGTCTATGCGTTAAACAATCACTCCTTGTGGATTAGCATAGTAATAGAAAACTGTCAAGTGACAACACACAGAATCAAACCCAGTTATTAATATGTATGTATTTGTTGTAAATAAAAAATGAAATTACATAGACGAAAGTACGAAAAGTGCAAGCTGAACAGCGATAATTTAAAGGAATAAGAGCCAAGTGCGTATTATGGTAATTGTGAACAAATTTCTCACTAACTCAATCATCGCAGTAACTGTATGGCAATGTTTGAAATATGGGCTAGTTCATGGAATATATAAGCTAGATTGTAAAAAAACCAATATAAAAATATTATTGGTAGGATCCGCAAGATGCAAAAAAGTAGTAATATCGAAGGTGTGTTGAACATTCCAATCAAATAGGATACACAGAAAGTTTATTTCGGTGAAGTGAGTAGGGATTACATTGCTAGCAAGTTTTTTTGTTGGTAACTTCCATGCGTAGGAAAAGGTACCTAAAACTTTGAAATATGCTGTCCAGTCATATTTTGGACAACTCAACTATTCTTCTTGATACGAACCTCTAAGCATTCCACGGGGTACTTGACTACTGCGACAACCACCCATAAATTTAGCCCTAGACAGTGGTTTTTATGAGTAAGAACAAAGTGCCCGGGTGAACAAACAAGTTGGTTTAATCTTTATTATGGAATGTATAGGACATATAACGATTTAGTAACTAATTAAAGTATATGCTGCTCCACAGTTTTCCAGCGTACAGTTCCAGCTGTTATATAGACTCTCGTATCCTCTTAAAGTTAGGCACAAGATTCCGGAGAGACAAGACGTGCGGAAGAGCTGCATCTGGTCACACTCTGAGAAAAATAATAGAACATAGATTGCAATTGTGAGAGCTAATCTCCATAACATGAGAAAGCATGAAGAAAGCAATCCACGAAGATGTCTCAATTGCTCCAACTCCGTCACTAAGGCAGGGAACAAGTGCTCCTTCTGTACGTATGCCTTACCAATCGAGGAAATTCTGCTCGTTTCCTCAAGTGAGGATGCGAAGCCCCAGGAGAAACACAAGGGATAGGAAAAGCCCCAGAAATGCGACAGTTGCCCCACATTTTGAGTGAAAAGACGACCAATTCAGGGAACAAGAGTCAATTTTGTTTAATAGCCCAAGATATGGCGATAAATGTGAAAAAACATGTTCCGAGGCTCTACAAATGAAGTGCTTGCAATCAACATTTCGACTTATTTATACAGATCCGTGCTCAAAAGATGAGTATACCCACACCCACACAAAGCAGAAACCTTTTGAGTGTGAGGTATATATTAAAAAGTTTTCCCACAAATCTTCTTTGAAAAAACATTGAAGGAATAAGCATCCTGGTTATAAGCCATTTCAGTGTGGTGTTCGCCAGGAGCGTTTCAATAACAAATTGGACATGAAGATACATGTGAGTGTACACAGTGAGGAAAAAGCAGCGCAGTGTAATATTTGCAGGCAGTCTTTTCCTACTCGGAGTTTAATGCTCTTTCATGTTCGGGCTTATAGTTTTCAGAAGATATACGAATGCAAGTACCGGTTCTGCCAATACAAAGCGATTTCAAAATCCTACATTAGAAGTCATGTGGACGCGGTTCACATTGATGGGAATGGGAACGTCGAACCTTCACGTCCTGGTGCTGCTGGTGTTGCTGACCCACATGGTGCTGTTGGTGTTGCTGACCCACCTGGCGCTGTATGTGTTGCTGATCCACCTGGTGCAGTTGCTGCTCCAGCACAGCTTCCTCAAGCATTTAACTACAACGAGGATCCTTTCCCGTGCCCCTTGTGCAGTGAACGATTTGAAATCAAGTTTTATTTGCTCATGCACAAGGGGAACCACGGTGCATAGAAAGCATCCATATGAAAATGACGAAGTAAAAAGCTGCCACCAGAATTTTGTCAACTCGAACTCACAAACTCGCATCCCCTGGACCCTCACCTCCTAAACCACATATTTATATTATACAATATTTTTATTTTGTTAGTTATAATATTATTATGTATCATTTTTAAGTTTGATTAAAACCTGGATTTTATTTTTTTTAACCAGGATGAGAATTGTACAAAGAGTTAAAGATATTCTAAAAAATAGGATTTTGATATTTATTTTTTGGTGTTATATTAAAACAAGTTTAGCCACCTATAAAAGACACTTATTAGCGCAACTTTTCATGAATCGCAAGTATAGTACTTACAGCTATTTATACAAGGCATAAATCAAAATTTTACATGCAAAATTTTGGATTGTAAGCTACGCAAGTTCCATAAAAATTATATGGGACATACGTAGAGTTTTGCTAACTGTCTAATACGGCTTCGTACATACTAGTTTTCCCTAACCATTTGCTTTACCAGGAAATTTGACATCCTCCAAAGAGATTCTCCAAGTAGCTGTACATTTTTTCAAGGTATTGAAGGTATTGGAGAGGGTATAACAATTATAATAACTACAATTTTTATAAAGTGGATACGAGAGTATAGTAATAATTACTGTAACTACACTTATCTCTTTATATTTCCTATAAATGCCAATAACAAGAACCTCTCTCCATAAAAATACATTGTGTACTTTTTCCCAAATAGGAATGCGAAAAACCTTTTTGTATGGGAATGAGTAACAGTGCTTATGAGTTTTTAGTCCTGAAAGATAGGTGCACGTTGATGGTGGTCGGATGCATAACACTGGAGTTATCGGAGTTTTTCGGTTTTTTCGTATAAACCAAAATTACTAGAAAAGTATTCAGCCGATTTTGACCAAACTTTCGCCATTCTGTAGCATTTTGGATTCCTCAGATCAGCTTTTTTTGGTTTTTTGAAATTCGAAACACAACTTCGAAATTTTGGTCGTTAATAGCCATACCAAAATTTCCAATGTTTGAAAAACGTTAAAAGTTTGGAAATAAACTTTCAAAATTCAGAGTTTTGTGAATTTAAAAAAACCAAAAAAAAGCTGATCTAGGGAATTTCCAAACTTTCCCGGCCAATGTGCCTCCTATTGTAAGCATAGGAAGTCAGTATTTGGTCAAAAGTTGCAGATTAGCATAGGGCTTCGGAAAAAATTTACATTGCTTCAAAAAGCAAATTTCATTTGGTAGAAATGAAGGTCCGCCAAAATGGTCAAAAGTGGCGTTGTGAGCTCGAGAAATGCATATAAAATCACAAACTAAATAAATCATCAAAACTTTGCATGATAAATTAAGAAAAATTCTAAGATTTTTTACTGATTTCTACTGATTTTTTTGGAAAAAACAAATTGCATTTCATGAAAAATTTTGAATTTTTCTTACTAGACTAGTAAAGAGCAGATAAGTTTGTTATTGGTTTAAATTTGTGGGGGTTCAAGTATGAATAAAAATAAAATTGATATCAAAATACTTGAAAGATTGTTTTCTCTTCGCTTTGCAAATTTTCGAACCAGTTTTTTTAGTTTAAGGAACACTTGAAATGCATGGGAATGTTAATAAAAGTCAATATTTGAGCTTTTTTGAATTTCTCATTGAATATTTAAGGATATATTTGCGGAATGCACACGAAAAGTGGAAATTTAGCAAACTAAGCAATTGTCCTTAGGATGCGGGCAATCCAAATTTTCCAATCACGGGCTACATTATTTGAGAAAGTAAGACCTTGATTTCACTAGTGGACTTAACCATGGTTAAATTAACCATTGGCTAGTTTAACCATTATTTTCGTGT
>JAQFXU010005421.1:0-11701 GCA_034693705.1 Spatulosminthurus flaviceps | reverse complement strand
TTTATGATAAAGGTGACACCATCATGACCAGAAAATTCTGGAGAATGAATCTGAGTCATTGAAATATTATACCAAGCCAAACTGAGCTCAAAAAATCTGTTTGGAGCAGTGGTCCAATATAAAGGAAATACCCTCTGTATAACTAAATTGTTCTCTATTTGTAAGGATTATCGTTACATGTAACTTGCATATGAAGTACATCGTTTGTCCTACAAGGATGAGTTCTCTGGACGCTCCATTACCACGAGTTTTAGCTTGTGCCCGCATTAAAGCGAAATTTTTATTAAGAGTTTGTTCTCAATGAGGTGCTATTATGGAAATATTACATGGACTTCTTTCTTAAGCTTTTGCTGAATCGATCATATTTGGATGGATGATTCTTTGTTAGTATACATCGTTATTTTTTTTGACACGCCTACACATTTGGCTTGATCAACACTTGAGTGGATATGATATGATGAGTGTGCGTGTGTGTGGTCTCCGATGGTCAACTTGCAATCTGTAGTAGTGGGGAAATTACATGACTCATATAATTGCCTCCAAGTAAATGCTTTCCCCTTTACGTTACATTCGTGAATATTTTTTAGAGAACTTCCTTCGTTTTCTTCCTCTGATGATCAGGTACGGTAGGAATAGAAATGTTTGTTTATATGTTAGAGCTGTTAGACAGTGTGAGAAGGAAAGTGCAATTTTTGAAATCTATCCGAACTCAATGCGATAAGAATCTATGCGAAAAGGAATTTCACTGCATATACAATACTAATGACAATTTAGAAATTTCTATATAGAAATATAGAAAAGCTAAAGACAGCTGAATTAAGCTGTTACGTGTGTAGTGCATTCATCATTCGAGTGATAATAGAATTTGAAGTCCAGTGTAGACGAAAGCACTACTGACTGAACTTGTCTCCTAGTCCTCAGTTTGCTTGCATGATTTCAGCCGCATTTGTGAACATTACTAAAACCAAAACTCTGGCGGTCGTTGAACTTGTATTTTTTTACTATTGATTTTTTTCGTATGCGTATAAGCTCGCCCAAAGTTACCGTCATTCACTACTGCCCGCGTACTTGGAACTTGGCCAACTCTCGCTTTTACACACACTATTGTCACTCTTGCAACTTGTATAAGCATGCCAGAAGTCTAGACTTGTTTTTGGCATATAGTTATACATACTATGCTGGAAAGGGAAATTCCGTTTCCCTGTGTAAATGTGGGTAGTCCATCACCATAGTACGGGCCTCTTCTTGCTTATACACTTAGGAATAGGAATCAGGGCTTTAGGCTTGAGTTTACAAAAGAAAATTTTCTATACTTACTTAGTGTGTTCACCCTACATGCTGTTGTAAGAGTGAGATGGAGGAACAAGGGTAGCTATTCGGGTGAACAATTCAGAATTTGTGACTGAGGCGGAGGCTCTGTATGTCCCCGTAGTTTCTGGCAGTGTGTCCTTTACAATTTACAATCTTTGGAAGTTCCTATTTCCTGAAAATTTTTACTGTTCTGTGGCGCTACAAATTCGGAGGACTCCGGAGGAAGTCTGTCGAACTTAAGGAAATGAAATGATTTCTACTGCAAATACAAGCCTGCAAATGCAAGCGGGGATATTTTTTTTTGCAGGAGAGCTAAACCATAAATAAAGGCAATTAAAATCTTGAAATTTATCTGGAATCCTCGGACGATTTGCACATATTTTCTAGTAGTGCTGCCAAATAAAATAACAGTATGCTTGTACGATAGAACTTTCCAGACAAGCAAATTATACGGATAAGTTATTTTGTATAGTAACTTGGTGTTACGACTTCCTTTCTCTCTCTGTTTTAAAGTCTGAACTTTAGGTAATTGTAAGAGGAACATATTGAAACTTATCTTCATTGACTTGTAATGCAATTACCGTTAAGCATGTAACTTTGGTACTTGGAGTTAATGAAATTTTTGTATAGGAAGGGGTCATGAGGAATCAGGACCCTATTAAGTGCTAGCTAATCTGAGTAAGTTTGGTTATGCTGTATGCATATACTATGCTCGTATATATTGATGGTACAGATAGAGAAAGTATTTTCTATGAATTGAGTCGTAACTCCTGGATGATGTGTCACTATATGTAAATAGTACATTTGTTGACTGCTACTCTTGATTTTTGCAGTCTGTCTTTAATTAGATTTCTTACAATTTATGACGCAGGTTTTTTAACGTTCGTCAACTGCTGGAACGTCAAGTGGGCAACATTCGTTCAGGACTTTTTCACGTATGCCAAGTTACTTGCGTTGATCATCATCATCATCACTGGCGTTGTCCAGTTATCTTATGGTAAGTACTTGATTCTTTCATTGTATGAAGGTTTCCCACACATCCTAGCATTTATACCTTCCTTGCTATTCTCCCATGAAAAGCTTTCACAACTTGTGCATGTGTGTGTGGGCAGTGTGGGTTCAAAAATATCTGCCCTGTCTAGGGAACCCTGTACATATTCCGTAGGTGTAGTAATGATTCTGATTCTGGGGAAACATTGTGAAATTGTTGCGATGTCCTATCTGGTGCTTCAAAATTGTATATTTTAAATGCGTTTCATGTTCTTTAGGTTGATTTTAAGTTTTCTGTAATTTCTCGATCAGGAAAGACCGAGTACTTCACCTGGGAGTATCCAGAAGGATATGAGCCGAGTGCGACGAAAGTGGCCCTGTCCTTTTACTCTGGATTGTTTGCATACAACGGATGGTAAGGCTTTAACTTGAGTTTGTAATTACAGTAGGCTTGGCGGACGTGTACAGATTCTATTTTTTCTGTTTTAAAAAACAATAATTATTTAACCCCATGTTCATCAGAGGTTACGTTCTTTACTGCCATTACGCAATTACAAACGCTGCCGTTTTCTTTAATGTGCTTACTGCTTTCCAACTTTGCTCGTATGAGCTACACAAGTCGAAGTAATTTTGTTGAGCAATTATTTCAAAATCGTGTGAAAAAGTTATGCGAAACATTAGAGTTCAGAGTACATCGGATAGACAAGGATAGAATACAAATTATTATAATACTATTAACGTATCGTTTGTTCGAGTTATCCTAAAGCATGATTCGCGGATGTTGTATCAGTAGTCATTATGTAAAATCGCGTCCGTGTATCGAAGGGATTTCGTTTGCTTATCTTGATTGTATTTGTAATTTGTAATGTGTAGTGAAATAATTATTCGTACAGTTACTTACTTAAAATTACCATTATTGCAGTTGAGTGTGAATAGAATGCATCATGTTGTTTCACAGCTCTGGAGGTTTTGAAACAGAACCTACATTTTCCGCGTCTTAATTTAGGTTTGTTGCTCTCTGATTTATGTTCATATCAGATAGTTTATAGCATTATTTGAAATTAAGGAAGGATACATTTGTATTATCTAGGTCGTAGGTTGTTGTTAGTTACAAACGGAGGGAAATGACTGTCTGAGAAAATCCCTTGTCAAAGAATCAAAGCCTGCATTGCATTGCCTGGATCGTGCTTGTAACAAAATAAATAACTTTCTGTGACCTAATCAGCTATTAAATCTTTCATATATGATTATTTCTAATGATTCGTGAATGTTTAAAGAACTGAGATGTGGATTTTTTTATTAAATATCTGCTATGTTATATTTGATGCTGGTTCTAATGTGATAGTATGAAGCGTATTAACACAAGCGTATTAAGTGTCATCTATCTTGTTAATTTCCTGAGAATATTAAGGGCTGGAGTACAAGATCAGTTAGACCTAGATATGATGCGTGAGGATTTTTTCGGTCATCCAGCCTCATGTGTCTATTGTCTATCTACATTTGTGGGCACACTGTACGTCCAGTAGACCAGTCAATGCGCGTATAGAGTCAAACAGCATGTGTAGTTGAGCTTGAGCATGGTTCAATACGTGATCTTTTCCTGAAATAAAAATGGATGATGTTACCAAAGCATTCATATATTTTGAAAACAATGGAAGGACTTTTGTTATTCCAGAATTGAAAACATTAAAACCTCATGCTACGAAACAATGACAGCATTGTTCAAGTAGTTTTTATGGGGCAACCGTAGCTTTTTTAATGTTTTTCAACGCGATTTTTCACGGTTACCAAATTTGCCTACACCGACCAGTAAATATGGACGCATATTGCTACCTTTTCTAAACCTTTCTGGCGTTTCTGGTCATCTGAATTACAATTCTGCAGCCTTCAAATCCTGTGAGGTTCATTAGGTTTGGGGAGGACTAAGTTTAACCTAAGACAACCCCTAAGTTTTTTTAGTTGTGCAGATGATCGCAAACTTAGTTGAACAAAGGCGTATATTATCAAATACGAACCAATAAATGCTGAAATTTTTGACTCGTGGAGGTGGAGGAGTATTGAAAACTGTTGCTTTTCCGCGCTTTTCATTATTTATTTATTTTTCCAATTGCATCTTCCATGGCATAACGCTTAGCCTAAGCAGCTTAGGTTTACAGTATTTGTTTATCTGGATGATTTCACATAGTCATCACTTTTTCTATTTTACGTTATTGTTAGCGGAAGAGTAAAGTTCGCGTGATTACAAAGTTTAAAATATGCGTTATGAAGTACCTCCTCCCTGGTCACGTAAATAATGCGTACATTTTCCCTTGACTTTCACGATATCACGATTAATAAATTCTAGTACTATTATGTACTATAATGTATGTAGTATTATTATGTATTATATATGTTACGTGCTTGTACAGGTAGTGACAAGTGGCAATCGCTACTATCAAAAGTGCAAATTAAAATGAAAATCTGTCATTCTTCTCATGCGGACCAGCATCTATGTAAATACGCAGTGGTTCAATAATTTATGAACGTGTTATTTGGTTCAATAATTTATGAACGTGTTATTCCTGATTCATTACAATACTGTTCTCCCATAAGTAACACGTTGGGCTCCAGGCATGAGAAGCAATGGCTTGAACCTAAAAATATTTTGAAGGTGTTAAAGGTGCAGGTCCTGAAAGGCTTAAAGGTTTATTACAGCTTACAAGTTAACACTTTATGGTGTCCCAAGCAAAGGAATCTTCAATTTTTTTTAATGAAAAACACTTATTGTTAGTGCACCTACCCAACACTCCTTTCTGCTATATCTATTTGCAGCCTGCATTTTGGTCTTCCAATTTTTTAAAAATTCCAACATTTTTGATTTTTTTGTCGAAATTAGAAATCCCAAATTTTAAACGGGGTTTAATACGGAATAAACACCTGGAGAAATCGGGACTTGTCAAAAAAAAGGTAAAACTCATTTTAAGTGTCACAGGATGTCTGATCTATCTCTCTGGCGTATACTATACATACCAGTGTATACCTTTACTCACAATCAGCTTCAAAACAATCAGTACTATATAAGAACTACTGGTCCCACTGTTGAATCCATAGTGAATGGTGACCACAGCCTTATTGAAGATAAGGGATAACACTGAACTTAAACAAGTACATTGAAGAGTTTTATTTCAGTCCTCACAATTGAATCGGCAAAAAAGTCCATTGTATTGCGATATGTAGACGAAAGAATGAATCTTTCACATTACATTGATTTGTGAACTTTTTAATTATGCAGATATTTTTAAGAATTACTGATCAAATATTTACTCTCAGTTTTTTCTGTGAATTGTAGTTCTATTTCTATATTGTATATTGTTACATCCTCAGTCCTCAAACCTTTTGCCGAAATGGAAAATTTCTGTATTGATTCGATTTTACGTATTTAGTTGGTATGCTACGTGTGTAGAAATTAACGTATTTATTCCAGAATGTTTTTATTTTAAATGTAGTTCTACCAGACGTCATCTTGGACGTAAATATCAATGTATGATCGGATTCTGCAGTTTTAAAGATTAAATTGAAGCATGTTAGACTAATTTGTTTTCGCATTTAAAATCTGCTAAAAGTTGCTACAGCTTCTCATATAATAATGATCAAAGCGTGGAAGAGGTGCTTAGGTAATCATGTAGTTCGAAAGTGGGTTATAAAATTCACTTTTAAAGCTGATGCTTATTTTCACTAACTACTGAAAACGTGTCATACAAACTTTTGTTTGCACTGACAGGCAATACAGTTAAATTTTATCTTCAGTTTTCAAGTTTTAATGTGACGCAAGCAAGCGTACATATATGCATATTCGGAAAAAAGATGCTTAGTTTGCAATTGCATCTGATTTTAATTCAAATCTAATTGTTTGATTGCAGGAACTATCTCAACTTTATTATTGAAGAATTGAAGGACCCTGTGAAGTAAGTACTTTTATAATATTAGTTTTTTTATTTCAAGTTAATGGAAAAAGAAGATCCTTTGGTGGACTGCTAAATACTCGGAAATATTGGTGGTCAGCTAGAGCTAGATAATTTTTGTTAAAAATATTCTTCCCCGTAGGAATTTGCCGCGAGCCATTGCAATTTCTTGCATACTTGTCATGGTTGTCTACGTTTTGACAAACGTTGCATTTTTTACAACCCTGAGTCCTGCTGAGATCCTCGGGTCAGAAGCTGTTGCTGTGGTAAGTTTAGCTCAGTCCGTTCTGCATGGAGTACTTAGGTTATTTGTACTGTATATGTACTTCATACTTCGAGTCAATTTTTAAAATATACAACGGATGAAGACATTTGCTAAAATTAGTAGCCATGAGAATTTTAAAAATTGCGTGTACTGTCATACACACGTAACTTCTCACTGCCGAGCTACTCAAACGGCTATGCATTCCCGCGCTGACAGTGCAGCCAAGCTTAAATAAAGGTTGCGGCTTCACGCTCGTATAGCGCGATGGGCACTTTTCATGGCAGAATCCCGGGTTCTAATCCTGGGAAGGGTCAATTCATTTTTTGAATTTTTATGAATGCACCATCTTCTAAGAGTTAAAGAATTACTACAGGTAGCGTCTGCCACCTTATAAGATATCCTTATAAGTAATTTGTATATAATAATAATAGTAATAATAATAATAATAATAGCTTATTGTCATGAAACGCATGCACAACTCTCACACAATAATTCGTGATAACACAGAAAGTATGAGTGCTGAAGTTAGCTGACATTGGTTGAGGGGATAATCTCATGGAGTGACTATCATATAAAAAATTTACTTCGTTTGGACTTAATTAATTTGTTTTAACCATCCCGTTTGTTGCAAGATTTAGTGAAGAATTTCAGCGTTTGATTGCTTTGGAATTTCGGGTTCCTTTGGTTTTATTTGATGACGCTTATTTCTGTCAACCTTAAGCCTTTATTCAAATCAGTTACAAAGTTTCAATGGTTAACCCTATCTATGTGGAATTCTCGCACAAGCTGTTAACGGTCTGAGCGGTCAGGGGAAACCCCAGTGGTAGAAAACCCCTTTCCTTGAGCCAAATTACATACAACCCCCGTGATTCGAGCACGAGTATGGCTCAGACGACCCTCGAGCAAACCCGAGTACATTGGCGCTACGCTAATGAAGCTTGTCGATTAATTGTAAATAGATATTTAAAATTGAACACGGTGGTGTTAAGTACCGAGATGTACCCCAGGGCCTTGGATCCACCCAAATGAAATCTAATGGTAATTGCAATCCGCGAAATAAACCAATAAAAAAAATTAAAGCAACTTAATAGCTAATCCTTATTAGAAAAGACTGAAGAAAATTAAAATCAATTTGCATTGGTTTTATTGAATGGAAGAAAAGATTCAACATGATATATCGTGCATTCCATTGTGTGAGTAAATTACGGCTCCACTTACTTAATTTAGAGTGAGCAAGTTAAAAGTACAAATGTATATGTACATTTCCAAGTCGACAGGTAAAAACATGCACACACAGTGATTATTCTACATAAGCATGCAGTTATCCTCAAATTTTAATTAATCTAAGTATGATTATCATAATAGTAAGAATTGGAACTGTGTCATTGAAACATCATGTTTTAAAGCTGTTTTAGTCCGAATCTGATGAATCACTATAATGTGGGTTGGTACTTATGACATCATTGTCCTCGGTATTGTCGGCCATAATTTGATCCTGTGATTACATAAAATACATATATCCATTTCATGCTAAGCATGTATTTTTGTAAATCGTGGTATTTACGCATGTAATAATAATTTGTGCCCGTACCTCCAGCTCGGGATTGGCATCTAACGTTTCGTCAAATTTTCTATCTGCTATTCTGTACTGTTCCTCCAACCTGTGTTTTCACATGTTATACATGTATTGGCCACTATATAAGCTAAATCTTGAATCCAAAACTTACTTTTTTATATGCAGAACACAAGCTTCCCATATGTCTTTGCTAAACGTGTTAAGGATTTGATTGGCTCGTAATAACTGTAAATCCACATCTTGTTCCTGAATGTGATCAAAGATGATTGAATTTATAGCCTAACAAATTATTTTTACTTATATTATTATAATTATTTCACCTTATTTAATTCCATAAGTTTACTCTTCACTCTAGCCCAGATCAGTTCTATTGGGTTGAGGTCACTAGGTTCATCATTAGAAGATATTATTAGAAATGAGATACATTAAATTACGTGACGTCAAAAACATTAACTTACCAATTATACGGCGGAATCCTCACAACCTGAGGAATTAATACTTGATTAAAGTCTCACAAAATTGTAAATCTCCTAATTATATAATATTTACCTTGTGTCCCCTTGCTTTTGCTACCTCGTCGATTTTGTAAGAGGGAAATTGTTTTTTTAAATCTCTCATTATGTTATAAATAGCCGGTCGTAATAATTTCTCAAAATTATTTGGTACGTCGTATCCCTTGTCTTTCTGCTTCCGGAGCCACTCTATCATTTCTGCCTTTCTTGCATTTGATTTTGGTGCAGTTATTACACTGGAAGAATAATCCATATCAAATCTCGTAATATTCTACAATATTTAAATCAGCAGTCTACATTTCAGAAACTTACGAATGGTACGGTGCATTATCAGCCTGTCAAAGAAAAATATCTGCAATACAAATCTCATACAGGGAGTCATGTTTTTTTTGTAGTTCAAAATTTTTTCGTACTTACAACAATTATAAACTTCTTTGAGCTCATTGCTTCTAATTTGTCGAGAAAGTTTGTAAACCATGACATGAATGATTGAGCATTTATGTTTCCGTGGTAGTCCTGGTCTGCTTCGTTTGCGGAGATTTTGTACACAAGCGACGAACCAGGTACAAATCCCATTTTTCCTCCTTGAAAATATTAAGCACAGTCACGCTCACATTAAAAATGCTAAAATATTTACAAAAAAATACCTCCAGCTACAATTATTAGTCTTGCTCCTCGTCCAATTTTTGCATTCGGAAATGCGAAATGCCTTTTCTCAGATAAATCCTCGAAGCACTTACGAGTCCAACCTTTCGACTGAATCGAGTGGGGATCATGCCTGCAAAAAAGGAGAGATTAAACAGACAGAAAGTACTAAAGGTATCTAGCAGGAAGTAACCTACCAAGTTTCATCAATGTATACGACGTCATATTCCCCCGACTCGTCATTTTTACGTATTGTTTCTAGATAATTGGCCCTCCATTTAATTTTATTGTAATCAAAAAGAACCGCATCGCGATGATTCAAACGGCCAAATTTGTAACCCACCCGATGTAAAACCTTTCTAAAAGTTTCATCGCTACACTGGATTAACGCCCGGGCAAGAGAGGAATCCTCAGGCTGAGGTCCAGCGGCTTCTAAATCTTTCAGGTGTTTTTCTCGTACAGCATCTACGAATTTTGTCCGAACTGTTCTCACTTTTGGAATTTCATGGTTGTTGTAAAACGATGTAATTATATCGAACAGCAACTCTAAAATTCAATCAAATAAGAGTAGTATGATCCTTGAAAATCTCGAAGAAGTAAAGAAAATCTTACTGCGATTGTCATCAGTCATATGATCCATGACACTATCCCGGCGCCGTTTTTTGCCAGGCGTTTCCACTGAGTTTGTTTGATGTCTTTTCTTGATTTTAAAAATGCTATGTGCAGACACATGCAGTAGTGTAGAAACTATCTGGGTAGCTGGCTGGCTAAAAAACGTCGGATTATCGCGAAAGTGCTCTAAAGCCGTAAGTGCATTTATTATAAGTTGCTGCGACTGCTTTTGCAATGCAGAACCTTGGAACTTATAAGGATAACTGAACGGCCTCACTTCGTTAATACGTACAGATTTTTTACAAACATTTGGGAAATTTGGGCTAGGTCTTGAAATTTCGAATCCTACTGGGTTGTAGTGTTTAGCAAATGTATCGCACTTGCTTATACCTTTTCCACTTGCAGTGACTTCGTGAGCAATCTCCAATTTATACGGATGGGCTAGATTTTGTTGTGTAGAATAAAAATATTGCAAGTTTGTTTCGACCCAATTTATTTTATGAAGAGCAATTTCAATGAAATCAACTTGGGCTTCCAGTACTTTCCTACTTTGCTCTTCCGACATTAATTTATTAAGTTCGCAAGGGAGCATCTTTCGCATATCACTAGCGGGTAATTGTATTAGGCTTATTCCTAATATCCCATCTTGTATTGCTGCATTAGAAATATCGACGGACAGAAACCCTATTCCATTTTTTTGAATAGTTTCTGGGGAAGCTGGTGTCTGTAAAATAATAACAACGATGTCTACGAGCCAAACTTTTTCCCTATATCAAAATCAAGAGTACACAAGGAATTTTTACATGTGGTAAGATAACGTAAACTACTAACCGTAGAAGCTCCAGGAATTCCACGGGATGGAGTATTAGCTGCAGCAATACCTCGTGACTCACCTGTACAACTCAAATTTTAAATGATGAGTGAATTTGACCTAACCATTTGTCTATAAAATGAATGTCATAGATTTCCACCTTGCTGCTGAATAGAAGCCGTTAACACAGAATCGTGAAGTTTTTTTTTGAAGACACATTTTGGCTGTGTTCCTAATCCTTCGGCCTGGAATACTAATACGGAATAACCAGTTAATGTTAATGTGTTTACATTTCTACCGGTTGCTTTTTCACAAATTTTTGCTATTTCAACAAATTTTTGCGTTGGTAGCAACACAATCTCGTTGATTACTATTTTACAGTCACCATGTTCGTGCCTTGGTTTTATACAAGAAACAATACTGACTATCCAAACGCAAATACAGACAACGTAAATCCTCATTTTTCAAAAAAGTGGATAAAATATTTCCCTACACTTCTACCTACTGCAGAGAAGTTCGTTATCCACTGCCCTTCTGCAGCAATTTTTCCAGCATTTGCTAATAAAACAGGTTGACGTCAGAAGTTACGCAAATTCTGACCTCAGTACAGATAATGAACACTTGTATGTTACTAAGGAAGAAGTGCTGCTGAACAACAATTTCGAGGAACAACGGTTTGCTTCTATTTCTTGCACTATAAACATGATTGATTCCAACTAAAACGTACAAACCTTTGACCTATTGCAATAAAGATAACCTCAGTGTCCAGCGTTATAACCCACAAATGTCCCACAGACTAGCAAATGTGAGCACATATCATACATTTTTGCCTAAATATAGGCGAAATTATAGGTATGCTAACAAATTGTAAAAAATCCCGGTTGAACCCGATTAATCGGGTGCATTCAATGAGCGAAGCTATGAGTTTGAATGGAAATATACTGTTGTTACTGCAGATTTAAAGTATTAAAACGTCGACACGGGATATTGTAAATTTGCTTATACATACTGAAAGAACTTACTACGTCTACTCGAGAG
>JAQFXU010005420.1:0-11702 GCA_034693705.1 Spatulosminthurus flaviceps | reverse complement strand
ACGATGGATGTCGATTTCATTAACATGGAGCAAATGGCGATACAGTCTCTTTGGCGTGGCTTAATACCAAAAAGTGGGCAATAATAATAAAAAGGTAAAAACTGGATTCTCGACTTGAAACTTTTAAAAAAAAATATGATGTCCTGGATGCATTTTTTGCTAAACTTTGCCATTTAATTGCTCAGAAACCAATGCCCGCACGGAAATACGGTAGGTATAGTTGAAAAGCACTCGCCGAGAGCTATTTAATGATATCCACCTTATGGAAATCCGAGGGAGTCATCACAGCATAAAAAATAAGCTTCGGGATAAATACTTATCCCGAAGTTTGAGAATTTTTTTAGCATGGAAAAGTGCATAGCAGGCAATTAGCGGCTATATACAAATAATCTACGTAGTTTTTGCTACAAAATCCAGTTTTTACCTTTTGTAGTTTTTACCATACTGGCAGCAGTGACCTTACCTGGCCGGATCCTGGTACGCTAAAACCAGATCTGCGATTGCAGAGCCTTGGTAAATTACAGACAGTTACAATCTGGGCGTCGTCGTCAATTATTGAAGTTCGTTACAGGCGAAATGCGAAATTGCTACCAATGAAGATAAACGAACAATTTAAATTGAAAATATTTTGTAGCTCTTCAATGTCTTGATCAATATTTGGGTAACGCGGTAATATCGATCTGTATGGTTCTTACATAGGTCCTTTGGACCTATGCAAATTATAATAAAATATTATTATTCCGTACTTCAATGCACTTATCTTTTAACCCAAAAATTCATTATATTCGTTAGAGGGAAAATAATGCTTTATTCGCGATGATTAAGACGATCGTTAACAATGCAATTATTGCATAAATATTTAATGGCTTAACTAGTTTAAACTTTTATCATCTAGCAATAACTACTTCTATATACATTTTGATGTCAATTTACTTTTGCACAACACAGTTCAGCCCAAAAATGACTAATTTTTACACCTGAATTTCCTTTTCTTCCACATTTACTTACACCCAAATAAATAGCTAATGCACTAAAAATCTGATAAAATACTGAAGTCGATAATAAACGGACTTTTCCGAATTCTTTTTTGCAGTTCCCCTTGTTTTATAAAGGGTTTAATAATTATTATTTTAATTATGCAGGGGTTTTACATAACCATTATAGTGCGGGAGATACTGCTATTCCAGGAGGTTTAGATGACACACGTTTATAATAATAATAATAATAATAATAATAATAATGATAACGGCTGGTGAAGACGAATTTGTAAAAGGAAGGTCTCTTTTAGTACTTAACCATTCTAACTTGTGTACGTTCATTGCTTCCAGTGGTCCGATGGAATTAACGTATACCTGGTAAAAGTTTGATTACCAATAAAACATTTTTTCAATTGTTTTAGTTAGTAAAACAAGGCAGGCGGTGATCAATTCAAAAAGAGGAGAGGTAAATGATGAGATATTAGGTTAGTAATGATAACATCAAACCCTTAACCTTTCTAAGAAGAATCCAGTTCAATTTTTGTATAGTTAATTAAATACACACAATCTGAAAGCAAGGTTTCAAGTCTACGAACACCCTAGGAAAATGAAAACCAGAATAAAACACATCAGGCCGATTAGGCCTTTAGTGACACAGAATTTTTGAAACTTGAGAGAAAAATTAAAATGAGATTAAGTTCTTCACATCCCTGATAAAATGCACTTCGGTTACCAAGTTCATAATAACTGTCCTGTACATTTAACCCTCCCGTACTGTAGGGACACTGGCACTGGATTCTTCGGAGTCAGCAATTGGATCGGATTTGATTTTGTCAATTAGCTCAATGTTTTCTTTGCTAGCTTGAGTATTAGTTTCCTCTACTACTTCCTGTGAACCTTCTTCGTTGTTAGCGTCTAATTCCATTGGTTCACCAATGTAATCTTGTATTTGATCCTCACCTTGATTTTGGTTCATCTCTTCTTTTTCCTCTTCCAAGGCAGCTTGAGCTTTGAATTCATTTTCTGATTCAGTAACCTCTTCGGCTTTATTATTACTTTCGGCATCACTTCCAGCGTCACTATCTGAACCGTGTCGAGTACCAATACCCCTTTCCTTGTTTTCAGTGTCTGAGTCCGTTTCATGGGTGACGATCTGTGACTCAGACTTATCTGTCTTGTTCGTGCTTTCCAGCTCTTCGATTAAAACGGTATTCGTAGGCAATTTCGGGGCAGCAGGGCGTACTTGCTTTGGAGGATTGAACTGTTTACAATAAACGCAGCGGAATCCTGTATATGATTAAATAATTTGTGAGACTACATGAAATGTATTATTGTACCATGCTTCCGGGAAACGTATCAGTTTTGAAATTACCAAGATAAGGGTATTCCTCCTGAGTGGCAAGTCCATTATGTGTGGCACAGTAGCGGCAAATTAAAGCGTAACGACTATTCGGTCCATCTCCAACTACATACTCTACTAGCTTATCCATCCATCCCAAGGACCTATTATGAACAACAGGGTTGGCCGGTGGCAGCGGGAGCATGTACGCTGGTGCAGGGGTTTGATGTTGCTGTACGGAAGGTCCTATTTATTTAAGAAAATATAACTTACATTTAATTCTGTGGGTATTTCCGTACTTCGCGACTAAAATTTAATTCAATATTTCCTTATTGTTCTTGTTCTTCGAAAGATTGTAAATAGAGTAAAGGTTCCCAAATCATACAAAAACCTAGCAATACGTAAGTTTTACACATTAAGCAGAAAAGGGGTTCAAATTTAGGCCACCGAACCGAGCTAAAGCATTGATATTATATAATTGTATCATTGGATCATGAGCATGCTAATGATAATTATGATGAACTCACAGTAATGAATATTAGTGTATTGCTACCCGGAAGCGTAGTGGGTTACTTTAGCCCGAATACGTACGCCAAAATCTAAAAGTTATGGTTCTGCATAGCTCTGGTGATTGCAATTAGTATTAGTATCCATCGTTGGATAAAAAGATACATGTTGGAATTAAAACAAGTTAAACTGCAATTTGGAAAACTTTTTCTGACAAAATATGCTACAACCGCCACCAACATGTGTATTTGACCAAGTGTTACAAACGAATCCCCAAAAATAGGCAGTAATAAAATTTTCGGGTTGCGACTTTCACATTCATGAAAAAGTAATCCAGTGTGAGAGTAAAAACCAAAATGAGTGTATGTACAGATTTAAAATAAACTAGAAAATATCTAAGGGTCAAGTTGAACAGTACAAGGCCAATCCAAGAGTATAGTATAACGGCAGTCCGCTACAATATTTAGCTTTAACACACAGAACGCATTCAAAATTAATAAAACAAATCAAGTAATAGACGAGCATGTGATAAATACGAAAAATAAATTTTCAAATAAACTACGGCTTGCATTCTTGAAAAAAATTACACCTCTCCCTTCCATTCCATTCATTCTAACATGTACCAAAATTGAAAAAGTATTCATTCCGAAAATAGATGTAGGAGGGTACGTTACGTTGGTTAAAGTGATTATACACTGTTTCTTACTAAAACGAACACTCTGCGGTGAAAACGGGGTAGGAGACCCAGTAATGGCCAAGACGGGTCGATTAATTGTATTAGTAGATTGCCGTAAATATTGCCTTGGTCCGAACTGACCCTGTGCATTATGGTACATAGAGTAACCTGGTTGTTGCTGCCTCAAGGGAGTTGACATCCCTGAGGGTAAACTAGATCGACTTTGCATCTGCCGTCGTCGAAGACCCTCGTTGAAACCCACTGTAGTAGGGGTTCTCATGGCCGCCATTTGTCTCTGCTGCTGGGGCGTTGACATAGGCGATAGGGTTGACATGGACTGAAGCTGACTAAATTGTTCCGTCAAATGCTTCGGTATTAACTGACTCGGAGCATATTTCTCGAGAATTTCTTTGCCTACTTTAAACGTCTCGTTGTCCATTACATCCTCCAATATTCTCTGCTTATCCTTCTTCAATTCAGCATACCTCTCTTTCTTCCGTACAATTTTTTGTTCGTAGTACCAAGCCATGAATCTCTTGAGGCCCCATATACTAATGTAAATATTCCAAGAAAGCTTAGTAACTCACGAAATATTTCAAATATAGTTAGCGCGAGACGAAATTCAATCAAGTGGGCTTACATAAAGGGAAATATTACAAACGGCAATATATATTTCAGCTGATCACTCCAAGGTCGACCTCGTGGAGCCAGAAAATAAAAGGCAGCTACAGCAATTAGATATCCTACTGATGATATAATTATAAGCCGCCCGATTATTTTCTTTTGTTGCAACTCTGTGTCGACTTGAAAACGCTGGATATCTCTTAATTCCTTCAGACATCAAGAAAATTAATCAACTAATTACAACCCATCATTTGAATGCACTTAGCAAGCCCCAACATGGGCTAAAATTAGTAAACTTACTTTATCAATTGCCTCCAACTGATCCTTCGTACTGGGCTTTTTTCGCTACAGAAAAATTTACAGAAACGACATTAAAAAATTATTGCTAAATATAATTCATCATAATACAATAACTATACAATTTATGCTTTTCACAATTCTCACCCTAAATTTGGATAAAATAAATCCCATTTTGGCAAATACTGGATGCTATGCTAAATGTTCCAACGGAAGTAGGGATACTGCAATCACATCACCAACGAATCAGAAACGCAGTCAAACTAACTACAAATTAATGTTGACCACGACCACGAAGATACGGTTTTAGACCTCTATTTTATGATCCAGATCTAAGAAACAAAACAAAACATGAACGAGTGATTCAACCACATTCCTAATACTTAAAGTACCCCAGCAGGTAACTGGTAACTAAGTTTACTATCTTCTTTCCCCATTTCCTAGCTTATATCACTTATTGTAAGTAGTTCTGACTCATGGCTCAATAGTGTAGATAATAAGAATTTTAATACTAATAATGACAATGATTACACATCCAATATACCTCTTCTAATATAAAAATATTCTTTTCCATTAAATTCAAGCAACGTAGCATCCACAACATTGTAAAAGAAATTATTAATCACACGTGTATACTAAATCTTCTTTCCACTCCCCCCAACTTTAATATCCCATTGACTCACATCACGCTGAATCATCTCAATGAAGTTGCCAGCATGGCTTAAATTCATCCGAATCATCGCACGACGATCCTTATTCAAAAATATATTTACAACTAAAACCTCAGGTTACCTATTCAGTAAAACCAACGCAACGTTCCGTAAAAAACCAGCTGAGGCACGAACACAGGGACTCACAAACCTAAAATACACACCAAAAATCTTGATTAGTTAAAAACCAATACAAATGAAAAGTAACCAATAAAAAACAATTTAATTCTATTCCGTACCTCAAAAACATAATTACAAGCGAACTCAAATTTTTGAATCAATTTCTACAAATGATCTGATAAAAAATCAGCACAAATTTAATTGACCATATTATTTTTCCCTACCCAACAACCACAGCCTCATCAATACACTGAACATTTACATCTGTCAAACACAAACAAGAAGAATGACAAGTCACAATAGATACTAAAAACAACTCATTGAATTACTTTTACTCATAAAATTTCCCTTTTAATTTCCCTTTAATTTTCAATACAATTTTGACAAGTTACAATGTTACACACTATCGAGAACCAAATAATTCTTTCTAACAGCCAACTTACTTTCATTTTTACATTTCGAATAATACAATGACTTATTTAACAAGAAACAGAGAAAAACTTCAAACATACTGAAACTATATCTATGCCCACTTGAACTTTATTAACAACGAGTCTCATACTTACGTGTTTGGCCGTTAAAATTACATGTTACTCGTTTGCAATCTCACTCACTACGTGAAACTCTTTTCGTGGGAAGTACAATTAGGGAATTTGCAGTAGGAACTGCACTCGATCACACCACTGAATAAATATTGGCTAATTCGCTATTATTGTGTGTAATTAATTAAATTTTTTGTCACTAACTTCGTTCGTGTAACGCAGTAAGACTTGCATGAAACAGCTAAATTTTCAATGTTCATCCCAGCAACTTTTTTACTATGCGTAGGAGTTCAAAAGAGGATTCATGACCGAGTCCCGCTTATATCGTAGCACAGCTGTCGCTCCAATGGAGTCATAAGGAAACATTGGCTCCAAACTTGAAGGGACTTGCGGTGTTATAGTCGGCTTTATTTATTGCGGGGTGGGTGGGGGGGGGCTGGTTATTTATTTTGTTGCAGTTTAGTTGAGGAAAAAGTTTGGTCCTTCTTATTTTATAAACTCTGATGCTGCTTTAATTAATTTAATAAGGACTTAATCCATATTTTGCTATTTAACCTGCCCTGGACTTTACATTGGACGGCGTTCAGCTGTCGGATTGCAAAATGTTTTAGTTTGTTCGAGATCGTGCATGAAACCTATTTGCAGGCGTATCGTTTATGGAATTGGAAACTACTAGAGTGTGCCAATTTAATTACGAGCTATTAGTCAGAATCAGGTTAGAATAGCTAAAACAATAAACTTTTATGATATGATGGGGAGGATTAATGATTAAAAGCAGATGTGTAGTAAATTAGGTTAGGGTATGGTTGTTTCAAACTTTCGCTTAACGCTTATCATCTCTGCCAGTAAATACTTTCAGTGTCATTTCATAAATAAAAAAGATGGTTTACGTATATTTAGCTAAAGTTTGATAAATCTTGAGGAGCAAAATCTTTTATATTAGCCTAAGGAAATATCCCGGTAGAGTAAGTTCAATAATTAATTTATAAAGCTACACGCTTCAAAGCCAAAGATATTCAATATTATTTACCTGTCCGTGTTGAATATACGTCGACTTACTTTGTATACTTGCTATACATGGAATCGCTGGAGCATTTATTTAGCAAAATGTCAGACTTGGCATTTCGGATTATGGCAGTATACGAATCGTTAAGAAACTTATTTAAGATGGTTATACTTAATGCCAGTGCAATGATTATATATGTTTTCCAGTTCTAGTAAAATCGAAATACGTTGAATGATAAATAATAAAAGGTTTATTATTATTATTATTCTGCTAAAATCTTGGCCAAAATGTTTTTGTGATGGATAAAAGTGCATGTAAGTATGTATACTTACTTGCGTTGAAGTTGAAACTATAAATTGTACGGATCTTTTGCAGTAATATCTTTTGCACTTCGCCCCAGCGAGCAGTTAAATTTATTCCCGGCTATACAGTTTACAGTTAATTATTTTATGCAGCTTTAAATTGATCAGTAATATTATTATTGCAACTTAAAACAAGATATGAAAGTAGAAATTAATATTGATGCCAATTTTTACACTTATTTCTGAGTCTTTCACAGAGTTTCAGTTCTCAGTTAGTGTTTTGCTGTCGTATTCCATATTGTATATTTGGAGTATATTTAATTTACTTACCGAAGATGTGTATTTTGTTTCTGAACAAGCTAGAAAGGTATGAATACGTGACGATAGTTCTACCTGGAAGAAACCTGGATTCACAGAAAATACAACTTTTTCCGCTAAACTTCATACTTGTTTGAATGCGTTCGTGTGGATTCTATTGTAATTTCTCATGCTAGAGTAGTTCAATTGGCTTTTTTATGTAAGAACACATTCAGTACACAAAATGAATGCTATGTAAGGAATCAAAAAAGCATGAGTAAAAGGGCTTATCGCTTTTATTGTAAGCAGGTAAAAGGTAAAACTATACCTTCTGTGTGAAACTCTAAACATTTGTGATGTGAAGATTAAGTTGCATTTAAAAAATTTCCACTTGTTCTTTCCTGGACTGAAGGTTGAAGATTCTTGCATAATAATAATATTTCTTAACGTAGAAATTACTGTAGATGTGTATCTTAAATTAGAAATAAGCCCTATAGACTTTATTTTGTTTTTATTTTTACTCTTCTTAAGGGTTCGTGGTTCATAGTTTCATACATGTAACCTCTTTTTGGAATATAAGAAGGTATAAAAAGAGAGTTTAAAGAGCTTTCTATACTTGTCACCCTTGTTGCTTTTATTTATAGATGCAACTTTCATCTAATCTTGCTTTATTTGAGATTCCCAAACGGCACCGCAGTGTTTAAGCGGAAGTGTTTACAGGTGATGCCATTTGGCACGGCCCGCGGTGAGCCATCTTCAGGTCTGTAAGAGACATGAGACAATTCATTGAAGGGGTTACGGTTACGGTTAGGTCAGAATGGCTACAAAAGAATATTCAAGTATTACGAAATTATAGGAATAAAGATACGCTACATATAAATACCTTTGTTGCACTTTTGCTCACACTCAAAAACACAGGGATTGGCGTACTCCTTTCCATCCGAGCCGCAAATCTCTTCTATATGATGAGTGCAAGGACAAATAGGAGCACAGTTTTTATTTTGACCATGTCCGGGTTCGGGGATTAAAGTCAAAACCATAGCAGCAATTATGAGGAAAAATGACGTTTTCATTTTAACAATCTTATCAGTTATCTTAAGAGTATGAAATTGTTTAATCCTGCTTTACTCACTCCAATCCTAGTTGGAACTGACAATTAGCCATGAGAGACAATGTCCTTTTATGCGAAAATAATTTTATTATGCAGTTTCAACTTTCAAAGTCTCAACGAGGTTAAATCATCAGAAATACTAGTGCAAAATAAGGATGCAGACTATAACAATAAGTTGTTGCATCCTTACATAGTATATAATTGTTCATCCTCTCCTCTCAGCTTCCAAGGTGCTGTCCTGCTGCTACTGCGACATGTGAAAATAATTATTGATGTTAATATTAATTCCACTGTTAAAATACAACTGCATAAACATAGGCAATATTCACATTGTGGTTGTAGCCACTGTGTTTGTACATCTATAGATTTACGAAGAAGCCCACATCTCAATGAATGACATTTTTTACCAGCATCATTGGTTATTATATATGCTCGCCTTGATTCAAACCCTGCAGAAACTGACGTTATATATGAATGGTAAACAAACATTTTTAAGGCCTCATGGGCTCAATTTGAATACAAGTAGGGATGAGTATAGGTAATTTCCCCTAAACAAACATAAGCTTTTATTTTATTTACTTGCAATCCAAAAAATAGGTAGGTTTAACAAATGCCTGTGGTTCAACTTCGCAAGTACTGAGGTTTGCTAACCTGTGGTTTAAAATAGAGACTGGATACCTTTCTTCACCTGTTCCAAATGAAACCATATTTATATAAGAATATAAGGGCTAAGGTCGATTTAACCCGAATTAAAAAATGAAACCATATCTTAAAAATCGCTAAATAAAAAATTATGAAATTTCACCTGTTTTACTCCTTTTCGAACTACAGGGATAAATTCTCCTAGTGATGAATTCAACAAAATTTTCCTCTAGTTTCTCGTACGAGATGTTGAGGGATGTATTTGCATTTTTTAACTAAAGAAAAATTTTATGTACGTCACCAATTAACTGTGAGTGTATTCATTATAATACATTCGTTATATATATTGTTACTAATATATCTGATATACACATGTATGTACATATTTTGTCAATTTGGACCGCAGCCCAATTTCATCACTGACATAAAACTTTAAAATTGGTGTCGGGTAGTCCTAATTTTTCGCTGCCGCGCAACGATTGCGATTAAATGAAAAAAATATTATAGTAGTGTATAATAATCATTCATCATCATCACTTTAATCATTGAATCTATGCTCAAGAATGCCTGTGGGAAAAATTTTAAAAATGCACAATTCGATGTTAATCCATTTCGATTGCTTCGACCAGGGAAACTACATGTTATTATATGGAGAACTTTTAAACGTTTTCTAATTTGAGGCGTGTTTTGGCAACTTTAATATCGCATTGGAGACCATTTTAAAGAATTTCTCCTAGATTAGATTTTGCGAAAAATTTGACGGTAAAAACCCGAATGGTCTATTATTGAAACTTTGCAAAGGAACCCCGATGTGCAAAATTCCGATTTTTAAAGCTATGGTACACCTTATAAGCACATTCTATGAAATTCTTAGTGTGAATCTCCATATTTTTTTGAAATGTTTCTAATTTTTGTATTTGCAATAGCATTGCATATATCCCAACTCCCAACTGTCCCGGCTCTGCAACTGGGACCTAATGTTTAATTAATTTAAAGAAATTTACATTCAGCCCTGCTGTGGCCGTTAGAAAGAGGCTGGGGCAAAAAAGTTTGGAAAAAGTTGCATTTGGATATAAACTTTCGAAAAATGCTATTGCACTTGCAAAGTTGAGGATTTCCTTTTTTCCAAATGCGAAGTTCCGTTTTGAATCGATTTGGCAGTATGTAGTGTGCACCGTTACAACCAATATCATCATATTGCTTCACTTTCAAGTTAGCAATAAAAAGAAACAAGTTAAAGTTGACTGGTCCACGGACTCATCGTCGGCTTAAAATTCAAAAAATCATCTCATTGCAGGATAAATTATGCTTTATACTGCGCAATAATAATGGACCACGACAATAGTTGCTCCAGCCTGATATCATTAGTTGTTTGAACTACTACAATAAAATTAACTTTTTATTGTTAATTATTTATTAAAGCTAATTATTAAAGCCAATTATCCGTTTGTACAGTTTTTCTTAAGATATCAGCATCAGCATATTGTAGTGCCATTGATCGATCTAACCCACCACTGGCGAGTTAGATCCTGCCAGGTAATTCACCAGTACCAGTGGTAAGATTTTATTAAATCTTATTAACTAAAAGCTTCATCGTCTGGATGATGAAAATGATTGTCAACTTGTATGCACGTTATATACTGTACCAGCGTAAAATGCAATGTCTTAATTTTATTGGGTTTTTTTACTGCAAGTTGCAAAGATTGTAATTGTAAAGCAACGGCATAACGGTTTTGACAAAATGATTATATTATGTATATTTTTATTTTTACTGAAAGTAGTGCAGTTTGTTAGCAAGGGAGAAAAGCAGCGCAGCGGTCTTGACGCGCAACGGACTCCGCACTACCTCTTCATTTTTCAACAACTCCGGTATGAACGTATTACCGCGCGGAATCGGTATTTTTCTGAATCAGAAAATCTCTACCTAATGACACTGACTTTTCTGCTAAACCTCTTATAAATGCGTAGTCACTCTTTATCAAGATCTGGGGGAGCTGAAAAGAACTCTCCCATCCGCAATGCCAATACAATGTATTCTTTACAATTAATGTATATGCATGATAACTTTCTCACCAATTAAATCATTTTATCAAGACGGGCAATGCCTAAATGTATTCTTCACAATTAAGGCGTATGGTCGCCAGATTTCATCTCATCCTCATGAAGAAGAGATTCCCATCCGCATCGCGGATGGCTTACTTTCTAGTATTTATTAATCGCTTTCACTCGCAAGCAATAAATATTTGGGAAGCACTTTAGAGATAATTTATTGGCGAATGCTTTTATGTGTTCCGAAAATATTTACTTTATATATAAGCCCGCGAAAATTTTAACGATTAATAATGTCGTGTTAATTGACACTATAAGAGTATAAGTTTTTAGCCGTTTCAGTCAGCTATTTTATTTACAGTGCACAACGGCGCCTTTTGCCAATTTGGCGGCCCTTCATTTCGACCAAATGAAATTTGATTTTTAAAGCAATGTGAATTTTTTTTCCGAAGCCTTATGCTAATCCGCATTTTTTGACCAAATATCGACTTCCTATGTTTACC
>JAQFXU010005419.1:0-11706 GCA_034693705.1 Spatulosminthurus flaviceps | reverse complement strand
GGAACGTTATTGAAAAATTACGTTTCCTAGAAATGATGAAATAATAATGTGTTATTTAACACGCCTAGCTTCTAGAAATTTCTAGAAACTTTCAAATTACACTTTTACCTTCTGGAAATTACTCCTTCCAGATATACCAAAAACCTAATGACATTGCATCCTTAGCAATATTACCAATGAATATTCTAGATTTACCATGATAATAATTATTTGTGTGAGCAGAATTATAAAAACGTACCGTTGCACTCTTGGGCTGACCATACTTAAATTATGCCATGTATGAATCGTTTACATTTTTAGCTACCACCATTTGGATCAACATTTCCTCCTGCGTCACTATTCCCTTCACTGTCGTTACTAACATTATTACTTGCCGCATCTAACTCTACGCTAAGTATACTTAGATTTGCACTCTGAAGTTGTGAAGTCCCAGCTTGGAAGTTCTCCTCTGAAGACTGCTCCTTTTTTGAGTCGTCTCCTTCTAAGTTCACCAGTAATTCAGAATTAGTTTGAGTGACCGCGGAGTGATTGACCGGGCGAAAAGGATTTCCTTGTGCATTCTGCAGTAAATCATTGGTAAGTTTTACTTCCTCCATCAAAAACTCTAGTGTTGCCTGGACCCGCTCCAAACCCCTTAAGTGATTAACCGGAAAAGTGTTAGTTGGCTGATCAACTAAAAAACGGAACTGGAATTTCAATAAAAGTTTCATTAATTCAATTGTGTCTTTCATGTTAGTGATGACTGTCCCATGGGCCATGAGCCCTCTCAGCAACTTCACGGTGAGTGAGGAATGTTCCTTGATCTCGAAGAATGGAAATTCCTGTGACAGTGTTTCATTTATTAGTGCCGGCATGGAGGGGGAAGCTGCTTCTAAAGACTTAGCCCAGACCCATTGGGGCTGGTCAGAGGTCAGCATCCAACATTTGACGTCCGTTTCATCATGATGAAGAGTTGAGTCAAAATCCAACCATCGGATTCGGTACATGGACTCTAAGGTAAGATAAATTATATTTTTGCACACCAATTATTCCATTCTATATGATAATGCCATTTTCGCTAAAGCAATAATATTTTATATTAAATTTTCTAAATTTATCAAAAAATCCTCCACAATTCACTTACCCATAATATTGTTGTAATGATTATGAGAATTATCGTTTTTAGATTCAAGTTGTGAAATGGAGTCCTACCGGTATTAAATCTATTTCGCGCTCGAAGGCGTTTGAAACTAAGGAGCTAGTCATGCCGTAGAAAAAACGACAAGATAACTTTACCAGCGCCCAAGTTTAAATTTAAAATTGGTGAAGGTGCGTGGAATTTCGCGTAGTTAAACTTATGAAAGTGGAGTTATGAATTTTATATTATTAGTGACTCAAAAGTTTCATAAATTTATTTGTTAATGTGGTTTGATCTATAATTTTGATAAGTTTGCTTTATTGTTTGTGCTGTCTTCATTGCAGAGCTTGAATTGGACCTTGCAATTTTAGTTCAGGTATGAACGCTCCCGGCTTCCAGACTGTGACTAAATCCATAGGACATTCTTCAGCATCGTGGCCCTTATCACAGGTAATTTTTTCCTCGACCTCTTTGGATTGAGTAAAAAACCATCGGATCCTCAACCATCTTTCGAGTGCTGTGATAATTAATAAAGTGTCCTTTAATTCTAGGTAATCCCTTGGTCGAGTTGAAGTCATTTCCGAGTTGAAATTTGAACCCTTGGTGAATTTCTGGATTTGTGAGGAGCAACCCTTTATTTTGAGCCAGATATCCCTTTCTTCCTTGAACCATCTGGATTTCTCTTTCTTGGCAGGCCAGGCTATACCAAAAATGTCTATAGCAATAATTGTAGTTGCTAGTTCATCTCGTAGTGTGACTCGGGTCTCCTCCGCACCTGGATTTTCACCTTCTTCTGAATCAGGAGAGATTTCAAGAGCTGGAATTTCCTCTTCGCTGACTTCTGTCCATTCCGGGACAATTTGGTTCAGTTTTCGGGCATATGAATGATCCGAAGACATAAATGTGCCGGTGAAAATTGTGGGAAAACTAAAACAAAGTGACAGAACCCAAGTGAAGCTAAGATTAAAGTGCCCAAGTGTAAATAACTGAAAATTTTACCCTTAGATTTGTAGTGAGGTGCCAACTAATCCTAAAAAATTGAGAACAGCTACACTGGATGATTTACTGGATTCATGGTAAGAGCAATTATTTTATTTTATCCAATTCTATTCGAAAAATGAGATTTATACAAGGCTGGTTAAGGATTAAATGCGCATTTTACAGACAGTAACTTCTACAGCCACGCATTAATTTTAACCATAATTTCGAAGTTATACAATGACAAAAATTAAGCCAATTAATGAGATTAGTTTTAGTCTGTAAATTTACAATTTCGGTGCGAGCGAGTGCAAGTGAAAGTTTGAGGCAAAGTATGATGCGCCATTCTTAAGGTTCTCCAAATTCTCCTAAATCTCAGGAATTTCGCATTCTCCTCATCCTTGACTTTTAATACCTCTAAGTCTTCTAATATTTGCTCTTTGATGTAAGGAATCAATCTTTCTGCTTCCTCTAGAATTCTAGAGTTCAACTTTCAGATGTGCTACCTTTGGCTATCAACACTACCTACAATAATCTACAGTGAAGGTGCTCAGTCCCAAGTATGTAAGCTTCGAAAACTGCCAATTAGAATATATGTAGGTTTGTTACATGCATAAATGTAAATATAGGTTTAGAGCAGGTCGGGATTATTGAAGCAGAGATTCTCCCATACTTCAGCTATGGACTTGCCACCAAAACTTTCGTCTATCCAGGATTCTGACTTCCGGACAAGCCCCACAAAGAATTTTTGAAAGATTTCTTTCGGTAGGATGATTTCCCTCAAGATTTGTTGCAGATAAAAATCCGAAAGCAAAGAGGGGCTAAGCCTTGGGTCTGTATTTGTACTACCCAAAAAGCAATAGATAAGAAAAAAGGGATCCCCATAAATATATACTTTTTTGCGTTTAGGAAATGTGAGTGTATGTACCTGCCCCTCAAAAATCCACTCATGGTGAAAAATTATGAGACCTTTTGTTGCGCAACCACCAATTGTGAGTTAGAATTTTGTTAGAATTATTTCCAGCACCAGCACCGACACCAGCGGGATAAAGACTGACCAGTAAAGAATAAAGAATACTCGACTGACCTTTGCTGATAAATTATAACTTTCTTCTTTCTTCGCTAGGTAGCAATGGTGAAACTTTTCTGGAACCTGTAGTCTGGAGAAGTGCGAGTTTCGAATCTTCTTTGCTCACACTCAGAGCTAGGGGAAAGGTTCGATTTTTAAGATTTTAAATTTAAAAGGGTTTAATTTTAAAATTTGGCATCTTATTTTTTAGCCAGAAGGTACTAGCTATAGTAACCTAGATTTAGGCAACTGTAGGAAAATACCTCAAACCGCGTCATATTATTTTTATGTTTTTCTTTAATTACTTATTTGTGTAAGTAATTAATTTTGGATGACCTAGCGCTTCCCGTGAACTTAAAAAATTTGAAAATTTGAAAGTTAATTTTATTTCTTTTTAGGAGGGTCTCCCGCCTGAAACGGCTTTACCTGAGTTTTAACTCTGGTGCTCCTTCTTTCGCCAGACCTCGGCTTCTCACCCTTTACCTTCTTCCTTCTACCCCTTGGGTTAGAAGCGTTACCATTACCTGAAGCCACATCAGAAATTGTTCCTGATATGGATTCTGCTCCAGACTCTATCGCTGCACTCTCTGGCTCTGATTGGACTTCCAACACGCGTTGGGGTGGGCCCCCCTGGGTTAATGGCGCGATACCTCGGCTGCTTCCAGGAATTTGGGTCGAGCCACTCGAGGATGAAGGCACGTTCGCCCTTGTGGAACGTGCGGATGGACTACCTGCGTGAGTACTAGGAATTTTATTTATAGGTACCACATTAGTTACCCTAGTTAATCCTGTGGCTATATCCTTAGGGCTAAATGTTCTCTGGCCCAATTTACTTCTGGCCACGACCTCAGAAGCCATCTGTCCTGAGGCATGCTGTCTCCTTGAAGCCATCGCTACAGCTTTAGCCGAGGGTGTTCTGGGGATGGGAGATACAGGCAAATCTCCAAATGGACCTGAACTCCGTCTATTTTGACAAGCTGTTGGGCCCCTGCTCGAACCCGCTACAGTATTCCTGCGGCTGGGAGAAACTCTCTGGGCAAAATTCTCAGGTATGGAGTTCCTAAAATCCTCCTCCCTCAGAACATTATTAGAATTAACCAAAAATAAATTTTTCTTTTTTACCATTGTAGTTTGACTACTAGAAGCAATACTGGAAGTTGGGGTTTCCCTGTGAAGTTTAGCCTCCATCTGACTTTTGCTTGTCACAGAAGTCTTCGGGATCCTAGTTACTAAAGGAGTATTAGAACTAGTCCCAGCTGCTTGATTTCCCTCCGCATCCTCTACTTCTGGATTTCTCGGAGTCGCAACTTCTTCAGTTACAAGTGTGGAGTCAGTGCTGAGCAGGTTTGAATTTTGATGAATTCTCCTTTCTCCCTTTATTTGTACTACCGTTTGTGGTTCGATGGAAGGGCTTGAGCTGCTGGAAGAGCTGGAAGTAAAAGTATTTGTTTCTTCTACAGGCTGTCTCCAATTCACCAGATCGGAGGGACCCGGAGTGGCTTCAATAATTTGTACTGATGGGGTAGGGCGGTTTGCAGCATCCCCTTGGAGACTTTTGGCTTCCTGAACAGCTTTTTCTAAGGACTCCAGTGTGCTTTCCACAAAATTGGGATCAGTAAGATCTACTTCCAGTCTCAACTCTATTTCAGTTTCTTCTGGATGTTGTTGTTGATTTGAAGTTTCTTCCACCTCAAGCTGCACTTCCTCGTTCAAAACCTCGGTGGGTAATTCTGGGGAAGTACCAGTCTCTGGGGAACCTGAATTAGCTACTTGACTTGGGCTAATTGGAATCTCGAGCCTAGACTGAATTTCCTCGGGAATCTCCTCTCATAAAATCTCAGGTCTGTGTGGAGAGAATCGATTAATAAATTCGCTTAAAATATTTGTATCACCTGAAGGAGGTAACTCATCTGTCACTTCGGGTGGTCCATTTCCTGGAGCTGAATTTTCGTGTAAATTGGCTATTTCCTCCGAGATACTTTCTGTCTCGGGACTTGCGGGAACCGAACCAGCGGTTGTTTCAGACATTTCCAGATTTGAGGGAGCCGGACCAGCGGCTATTTCTACCGTTTCTGGATTTAAAAGGTTAGTTTGCTGCACAGCAGCTTCGCTAAAATTTAAATTATTCTCATCAATTAAAACCTGAGGGTCAGATCCTTCTGACCCTCCCTTCCGGGTTTTGATTGGGACCTCCGGTCCAATCAAATTGCTAATTTCATCGATTAAAATAGAGCCATGATGATCGGGTTCGTGGTTTAATCTATCACACAGCTGAAAAGCTTTAAGCCACGAATCAAAATTTATATTATTGTCTCTAAATTCATTTTGGATTTCTATTACTTTGTTTTCAGGGATTAGACCTTCCCTGATGGCCAGTGCGACTTTGGATCGCAAAACTCCAGACTCAGCATCGGATTGAGATCGCGCCTGTAATTCTGCTCTGGAACTGTCCCCTCCGGATGAAGAAGACTGTGAATCCAGTGAAGTCTCTGGTGAATTACGAGGTGGAGTTCTTAGTATTAGTCTCGCACCCTTGGCTGGTGAATCCTTTGGAGACCTATCATGCTTTCTAGGAGTTCTAGGAGTAAGAGCTTTTCCTTTACCATTCCTACGATACTCAACGGTTTGATAATAATATGATTTATTAAATTTAGGCTTATCATTTAGATCCCCTGAGGGTGTAGAGAAATCTTCTACACTTCCCGTTGGGCTGATGGGAATTTCCTCAACATTTGAAGTTGGCCTAAAGATTTGGGAGGACCCGCAAGCACCCTCATTTATGGGACTTACATTTTCGGGCTCTATTATTCCTCCATCATTTTCACCCTCACTGGCTGTCCGCATGGAATCCGATCCAGTGGAGGACTCTGTGGATACTTGATCCAGGCTGTCACTAGTTTTGTCAACATCCTCAATCCGGAGCTGACCTGGTGAATCTAAAATTTCTGGCTCAATGACCTGTACCGATTCGGCTGAAGATTCTGTGGATTCTTGATCCGATCCTTGGCTGGTTGTGACAACTTCCTCATCTGGGCGCTGCACATCAGAATCTAAAATTTCTGGTTCATTGACCATTACCGTTCCGGCCGCAATTGCCAAGTTTTCAACATTAGGAGAAGACCCCTCTGAAGACTCTGGCCTTAAAAAAGGGTTAAAATCACTAAATCGTAAGTGGCCATTCCTAAAATCATTTTTAACGCTATCCCAATCTCTTAAATCATTATTCAAAACTTCTCTTTCCACTGCTTCACTGATATCTGATTCTATTTCTAAAAATTCTCCAGAATCTCCTTCTGGGACTGCAGCTGCCCAGGACTCCTGACTACCACCTTGCAAGTTTTCGGATGCAGGATGTCCTAAGGTGCCATGGGAATCTTCTTGCGCTCCGGTAAACCCGGCCTGCAAATTAAAATTAGATTCCACTTCTTCCTGTCCTGTTGACGTTGAGGAGTTCCCATTGGGTAGATCCTCTAGGATATTTTCTGGAGTCGTGGCCTCAGGGTGCTGCGATACTTCATGCTCTCTGGAATTTCCAGAAAGAGAAGACCCAGTCAATTCCCCGGAATTTCGAGTACCCGCCTGCGCTCCGGTAAACCCGGCCTGTAGGTCTAATATGGGCATCGATCGCTCCAGTTCATCCGACGTCTTGGAAGATGAGCTATTGCTACTTAAAGTTGGTAAAGAATCATTAATTAATCTTTCAGTATTTATTTCTAAGATATTTTGGGTTTCTAAATTTCTAGTGGAATTTCTAGTTTGGATAGGGGATCTTGCGTTGGTCAATAAGTTATTTTGAGGAGGAAGGAAATTATCCTCTGAGCCCCCTTCGGATGATTCTGAGGATTCCTCTGAAATTATCTCCATTTCTTCGATTTCTGGAGTAACTTCTTCATCTCCGAAACTGCTCATTCCCTCTTTCGCGTCCCTTATCCGCCTTCGGATTTGCAAGATTTCAGATTCCAAAATTACGTCGGGCTCAAGTGGCGCGTTAGAAGATTCTTCGTCATCCGTTCTTTGACGGTTAGACGCAATTGATTCTTCTCTTATTTCTTGCTCACAGAGGCTTGGTGCTTTAGGGACGGGTTTTAAGCTATATTGATTTTCCCAACTAACCTGCGTTTGATATCTTTTTAGATTATGGGAATTTGCACGGAAAACTCTTCTGCGGCTAGTCTGGTCTGTTCATACTTCCACAATTAAATAGGAATTTTCCGCGTTCCGTTCTGTGACTTCGAATGGTCCGAGCCATCTCTGTTCCAGTCCGGACCTAGTGGAATTAAAAAGTAAGACCAAATCTCCTTCCTCAAAAGTACTAGGTAACCTGTTTTTATTATGATCTTCGGCCCTTCCTCGTTGAGCCTTTTCAGTCCTGGCATTTGCTATAATGACATTATCCATTCTTTTCTCTGCAGCCTTCTCTGGTGTGACCACTTCGGAGGTTGAAATTACCGGAGTGCACTTGTCCGCAGTAGTCTTTGGGACTTTGGCAAATACCAGCTGATGAGGGGAAAAACCTATGGTTTTATTCTCCGTGCTATTTAGGGCGAAGCAAGCTTGCTTGAGGTTCCTATGCCATTTATGAGGATTGGTATCTGCTAATTTAGCTAAAATACCCTTAATTTCCGTATTATTCCTTTCACAATTGGAATTAGACTGAGGATGATAAGGAGAGGTAAGTATATGTTTAATAAATTTACTTGATAATTCATCCCTTACGATTTTCGCCGTAAAATGTGTGCCATTATCACTTACTATAGCATCAGGATGGCCAATCATTGCAAAAATTTCGTTCCTTAGGAATTTAACTGTGTCTTCTGCAGTAGCTGTCCGAGATGGGAATGCCCAGCAATAGCGACTGGTGTGGTCAATGGCCACGAAGATATATTTATATCCGCTCAATGATTGTTTCAGAGGCCCAGTGTAGTCAATAGCAATCCTGCTAAAAACCTCATCAGGGGGTGGGACGCTCTGGAGATGGCCAATTGGTTTGGAATTCCTAGGATTATTTACCTGGCAAGTGTGACATCCTCCAATGTACTCCACTATATCTTCTATCATTGTGGGCCAATAGTACCTCTTTCTGGCGACTTTGGTGGTCTTATAGATTCCAAAATGACCAGCCAACTCGTCGTCATGGATCAATTCCAGCACAGCTTTCCTAAGAGTCTTGGGAACGATTAATTTGTAAGGGCTGTCTACAGCTTTATTATCAAACTTATATAAAACATTATGAATGAGCATGTATTTCCTATTATATAAATGAGGTGTATTCGGATCATCGAATGCTGATTTTCTTAAATCATTACAGATATGCATCAATTCTTCATCCTCGTTCTGGAGTTTGGAGAAAATTTCCAAATTACCACCACAGTTAATATTGATGAGGGGGTCTTCTTGTCCGACCAAATCTGCTGGAGACTGGGTGAGAGGGACTCTGAGCGACCTTACTTTAGCCGTTGAGTCACAAATTGCTTCGCAGGTAAAATCCTCCTCAATTCCGGAATCATTATCCTCATTAATATTATTACCTTTTGGTGTTTCGGCAGGATCTTCTTGTGGGTGGCGGGAGAGTGCATCCACGTGAGGGATGTCTTTTCCTGGACGATAAACAATCTCCATATCTTGAGATGCCAGTTTCAGGGCCCATCTAGCCAATCTGGAATGAGGGTCCTTCAGCGTAATTAAATGCCGAAGTGCCTGATGATCGGTTTGGACCTGAATTCTCCTCCCGTAGACATAAGGGCGGAATTTTTCCAAGGCATAAATAATGGCGAGCATTTCCTTTTCCCCGACACTATATCTACCCTCGATGTCCGTGAGTCTCCTGGAAGCGAAGGCGATAGGATGCCAGTGGATGAGGTCTGTTGATTGCTCACAGGCCGCTCCTAACTGTTCTTTGGAGGCATCGGAGGTGATCCGAGTAACTGCTTCCGGGTTGAAAAACTGTAAAACAGGTGCAGTAACCATAGCATTCTTTAACCTTTCAAATGCCTCTTTTTCATCCTTTTCCCATTTAAAACCAATTTCTTTTCTTGACAGGATCGTCAAAGGGTTGGAGATACTGGCAAAATCCTTCACATACATCCGGTAGTAATTGCAGAACCCTACAAAACTCTGGACCAATTTCAAATTATTAGGAGTTTTAAAATTTACCACTGCGGCTATTTTCTCGGGATCCGGCTTTCTTCCTTCTGGAGTGATAATATTTCCTAGGAAGTGCAACTCATTAAAGCTGAAATGGCATTTACTCATCTTAAAGGTAAGGTTATATTTTTTAGCTCTTTCGAGGACCTGTTCTAATCTCTCTAGCATTTCCTCAAAAGTCTTTCCGAATACAAGGATGTCATCAATGTACACCATGCAAGAACTAAACTTTAAATTGCCTAATATGAAATCCATCATATATTGATAATCCGCAGGGGCGTTAAGATAACCAAATGGGAGGCGGGTATAGCAAAATTTTCCCGCGGAACATGAGAATGCAGTTTTGAGCTGCGATTTTATATCCAGGGGCATCTGCAAAAAACCTTGAAGGGCGTCCATGCTACAAAACCACTTCATCCCGGCCAACCTGTCCAAACAGTCATCAGTCCTCGGGATGGGGTATGTGTTTTGGACACATTGTTTATTGAGCTTCCTCAGGTCGATCACAGTCCTCCATTGGATCCTCCCTTGGTCATCTCGCTTCTTGGGGACAATTAGGATTGGGGAATTATAAGGTGAGACACATGGCCTAATAACTTTATTTTTTAATAAAGTTTCTACATGTTCTTTGATGACATTTTGTTCTGTGGGACCCATGCGATATTGGTAAGTAGTAAAGGGTTTATGATCGCCTGTGTCAATAACTACGGGCCTAAAATCTACCTGACCTAACTCTGTATCGGATCTAGCAAAGCTATTTTTGTATTTGTTAATAACTTCCATAACGCTTTTCTTTTGATCTGTTGACAGGCTCGGTCCCAGCTTGACTTCCTCCTCCGAAAAAGGTTCCTTGTCCTCTGTGGGGCGTGGTGGAGAAGGGTCGATTACTGGTGGCGAAGAATCTCGTATGACTGGTTCAGTCAAAATCCGGATTCTCTCTGGTCGTCCCTGCGATTTCTCAGGAATTAAATACGAAGGTGCAGGTAAAGAGGAAGGATTATTAGATGCCAAAAGTTCATCAAAATTATTAATATCCTTTTCTTTTTCGAATTCGACAGTTACCGAAACCTTGACTTTCTCTGGAAGATCCTCATTGACCCTGGAGTTGGCATGGACTCGATCCTCATCCTGGATTATGGTGTTAGGATCAATGTGGTCAAAAGTCGCTATATACCTAGAAGCCGGAAGTACCAAAGTGTGAGGAGTGGGATTTAACACCAGAGTTGAAGCCCTGCCATTCTCCAAATCGACCAAAGAAGTCCCGAAAAATATTTTCCGGTGGTGAACTGGATTAGACTCCAATACAATCGCTCCAGTAGCTGTTTTATCTCTGGCATAGACTGTAATCCGGGTCCAGCTGTAAGGAGAAAGCTCGTAAGGCTTTTTGGTGGACAAAGCATTTCTGGCTTGTCTGGCAGATTCGGAATCTGCGCTGGAACGACCTAAGGTAATTTTATTAGACTTAGCATTTATATCATTGACATAATCTAAACTTATAAGGCTGTCATCCGTGATTTTCCCTGAATCTTCCTCCATTGTAGGTATTTTTGCCTGTCGCACAACGGGAGCTGGAACCACCTCGGGAAAACTCGGGGCTTCTCCGGTCCTGTCGGCCACTTGGGACTCGGCATAAGTTGACGCATTGGATGAGCTAGAAATAGAGCTAAAATCCGCGGCTCCAATGATTTTATCATTTTTCTCTGGGACCAGAATTTCCGGTGTGGGATCCTTGACAACCAAAGTTCTAGTAGGAATGTGGATTGATTTTCCAAACCTATCTGAGTAATCATTTCCTAAAATCATTAGGGTAGAAGACATAGGTATTACGGCAAACTTAAATCTGCATCTCATGCCTTTATGTTTAATTAAAATTACAGCAGTTTTATTATAGTAAATGTTATTTCCCGCCTGAAATTGCCCAATGACTTTAATATCATGCTTAATCACTCTTATAGATCTGGGGCAGTATTTTTGCAGCATGTAAACTACGCATGGAGCTACCGTGGAGAGAGAAGCCGCACAATCTACTGTGCCTGGTATGGTCCTCCTATATTTAACTATTTCTACATTATATACGTAATCTGATCCTGCATGAGTTTCAGACTCTAAAAGGTAATATGCATCACCCATCTTCCTATCCAGATATGCATTAGTTTCAAACTTTTGTTTTTCTGGAGCTATACCCCAATCTTCGTCCGATTCGGAGTCTCCAGGTTCGCCAATTTTCCGCAAGATCATCTTTTTTCGTCTCTTAAAGACTGGCTGGTCCTTCCTTAATTCTTGGATTTCAGAATCGCCAGTTTCATCGGAAGAAGAAGAAAGACCTAAAATATTCGAGGTTACTCGGGGCTGAACCTCTTTCTTCCATTCATTCTTCCTCTTCGCTTGTAGAGCATTA
>JAQFXU010005418.1:0-11708 GCA_034693705.1 Spatulosminthurus flaviceps | reverse complement strand
GGGACGTTACTTTTCATAATTGAGAGTTGCTCTAAAGACTTGAGTACTTGGAACGGATTTAATTCTAATGGGATTTTATCCTCATTACACGGTAAAAGAACATAGTTATTTACAGCTGTATATGTGTTATTAATATCCGAAAAATACAAGTTAATTTGGTTTAGAAGTTGTGATTTAGAGTTACAATCTAGTATTTTCTGTAATTTTTCCACAGCGGAAATTCTATTAATATTACATACTTGTTTAACTGACGAATGCCAATCACTAGTACCTATTCTGACCCTCTGAATTAATTTTTCATGGTATAAAACTTTTGCTTTTCTAATCATTTTAATTAAATTCTTACTCATTTCCTTACAAAAATAACCCTTGTGCTTAGCTACTTTTATTTTTTTTGCTAACAACTCAATTTTCTTATTGCACCAGGGAGCTTGTGATACTGTGATTGTTTTACTGATTAGAGGATAGGCTTCTTCAAATGCTAGAGAATTTATCGAATCAAATGATGTATGACAATTGTGAAAGATATTAAAATTCTCTTTCAAAATTGTCATTGCTCGTAATTTTATGTTGGACGGGAGGAAAGATAGAGCGGGATGAGTATTTGATGGATAAAAGACGGAAAACCGCGGGGATTTTTGCTAAATTCATCCCCCAAAATCTCCGCTTCCCTAGAAGATAAATACGCGCAATGGCGATTTTGAAAGAAAAATTAAAGATCTTTCAGAATTGTCATACCTTAATGCGCTATGACAATCCGTTCAAAAGTTACAAGCAGAGAAAGTTTTAAGAGTTCTGTCAATACAGCGCAACGTGTGGACAGGGAAGATAGCGGTTCCGATAAACTCCTTTGAGAAAATATACATTATGGAGCAAAAATATAACAATGGTGTTAAGCGCGGAATAATACATGTCTAATGATATTTTATAGTTTCTGGAACATTTTCAGAGACTCATTTCTCTTCAATTCAATTTTCTTTTCTGTATCATTGATGTAATATGATATTTTGGAAAACGGCGTTTCTCCAAATTGGTCTGATGGCAAAATGGTATTGTTGTAAAAACACGTTGTTAACAAATATATTGTTGAATAAAGACAATGCATACATTTGATTCACAAATTAAACCACAGAGTCCAGTTATTTACAAAATGGTTGAATAAAGGTGTTGTTGTAAAATTGCATTGTTGCTAAACTGCATTAACTAATGTTACCTAATTATTATTATTTTCTCAATTAGTCACTACTTACGTCTGAGAAATGAAAAATATTGTAAAAATGATAATTTTTGTGTATGAGCCGCTTCCAAGGACGACGTGTTTTCATTCACTTCAAATGCGCGAAAAATGGCACTTAACTTTGGAATTCTTCATTTTATATTAAATGCATCTTCAGAGGACTCCGTTCCTCTTGGTCGCGGCCTTCGAATGTTTTACCGACTGCTTTACCATCTGCCAACTTGCAAATCAGCTCAGGTATTTAAAATTTATTACTGGCGTTGGACTAGCACAGTAAGAATAACTGAAAGAAATTCATTCCTAGGAATATTTGATTAAAATGTTCAGTTCAAGTAAAATACGTATAAAAATTATAATGATCAAAACCACGGGAAAAGTTACAAACCTTAATTTTAGGGACCACATTAAGATCAAATGAGTCTGATTTTGATCCAAACGTTTGGTAGTAGAAGAGATCATATAGGATTTTACTGCTTAATCTTCGCGCCTTAATCGTCTCCAAAATTTAACTCATAAACACCCACATTTTTGTTTGAGTTGTTCCGTAGTTCAATTTCATGTGAAAGACAATAATTGTCATTTACACATTATATTATAAAGTTGACAAACTTGATTACGGCAATATTTAGCATTTCTTCCAAATTTGAAGTTGTTTTAATTTCATTTTTAAAAAATCCGAATTTGAACAAGCAATTTCTTACAATAGTCTGGATTTTATAGGACATATGAAAACTCCATAAAATCAAAGTTCAATTTTACATAATCCTACATAGCAAAGCGTATTGTGATGGTGAATCCAACCCTTAATTTAAGTTTTCTCTCAATACGATTTTTCAATGAGGACGTTTCAAGAAAATAATTTCTCAATGAATTGACAAATAAATTTCCAAAATAAGCTTAAATGGCTTTTAAGTTGCTCAGATTCATTCCTCAAAAATATTTGAATCAAAACAATTAATGCACTCAATAACAAATCTGCGTCAATACAATTTAGCCCTTGAGTGAAATTACATTTCAAAGCACGCCATCCTCCAATGAGCTCACTACTCTCGCAAAATGCAAAGATTTTCCCGGAAAATATTCTTCTATACCCTAACATTGCAAAGTAAATATTTTATTTGGCGTCGAATTTATACAAACAAATGAAATGACAGCATATTGTTAGTGAAGTTAATCCAAAATCGAATAAATCTCCATTTATATAGATATGGAACATCGTATTTGGTAAACCTCCTTACCAAATCTCCCTTCTCATTTTAAGAGATTTATGCCTTGTGATTTCACTACACTAAAACTATATAGTAGTAATTTGTACCAAATTAGTAGAAATTTCCCATGAGAGGATAAAATTATTATCGAATAAATTTACGATTTAATTAATACCAGATAATTGAAACTGTCTTGCTAAAATTATTTGTTCCATTAAATTTCAGCGTCAATATGTCCAAAAATACTAAAAACCCACAGAAATATAAGGTTTTATTCCCTTTTTAGACCTCTTTTGAGTCTCTGAGTTTCTACCGTATAGCAAGCGTCTAAAACACTAAATCTTTAACTTTCCCAATCACAATTTGTAATGTTCTTTGAAATAAAGTTGAAGTTAGACGCCGATCATACTACAAATCCAAAACGCCTAAACGTACGTCTCTAGTTGAGTGCCGCATTAGTAGCACAATAATTTGGAAACTTCGTTGCGATCCATTTCACTCTGCACCTTGACTCTAGAAAAATGCCCTTGATTAATTTATTATTTTCCTTTCTAGTTCGAATTTGAATATTTTTCCAGTTTTGTATCAAATTGCTCGGCCAAAATTCCACGACTCTTTTCCAACGATTTCGTTTGTAATCTTCCAAGTTTAATAGATACAAATACATACGTAATTAAGATTGAAGATTGCACTTAAAATTTGGAGCTGTAAAGAAATTTTTTAAAATGTCTCGTAAATATACAAAAAAGACGTTTGCCCAAACAATTTTTTTGGCTTATTTTGCCTTTGTATAGGAGTGTTGGAAAAATTAAAGCGGGCTCAACTCCATACTTAACTCAAACTGGATTTTTCCGCTTAATCTTTACGCGGACTCTAAATTTTTACCCATAAACACAATCCTGAGGGGCAAGTTCTGCGGCTCCATTTCTTCCCTGAGGTAAAGGCCAATCTACAGATGTAGAAACAAAATTGTTACAGCGATTATTGTGTTGGAAAATTAGATTACAAAATTTAAAATTGTGATTCAAATGTGAAGTGTTATTTTTATATATTTTTATTGATGTCTGGGTGCTGTTAAAATATGTAGAGTTGCATGTAAAGCATTTTTAATTTAAAATTAATGTTAAGGGAGTACAAGAGTAAGTAGTTCCCCCCTTGGCTATTAGTTTGAATGCATATATGTATAGTTTATTTAAAAAATTCTATCTGCAATATGTAGAGATGGAAATTTAAACCAAATTTACCACTTTGATTATTTACAGGAAAGACGTTGCTCATATGGGGATTACTGGAGATGAATGTCAACCTTGCTTGAGTTAGACGCCGTTCAATAAATCTCAAAATGCATCACGCTACACGTTGATTATCGGAGACTGCAGTTACGTGAAAAAACAAGCTGAAAGGACGAATGAAGGTGGAATAGTTTTATGTTGTTCAAATAAAAAATAGGTTTTCAAGTTTTACGATTTGGAAAAGAATATTCTCTTGAATGCTCCCTGAGAAGGTGGGAAAATGGCTTCTACCTTCTTTTCTCTAGTAGTTTTCAAACAGATTTAAATCCTGCCCCCACAGAAATGATTTCAGATGGGCTAAGAAAATTTAAATTGACATTTACCAATTCGGGGAAAATGAATTATTCTGAAAAACAAATACTTTGAATGAAGAAAGGTTACCAAAAAATAGCATGTCAAGTCATCAAGTCCAAACCTACGTGTTTGTAACATGACCCAATGTATTCTCGCTCTAACAATTAAAATATAGTTTTAATTAAAATTCTAACAAAAACAATTATTGTAACAAAGCAAAACTTTAGTTCTACTCAAACTCAGATTTTACAACAACAAAAAACAAAAAGGACTTTTCAATATCTAAAAAAATTGAATGTAGAAAGTGAAAATTCGAATCAAATTATCACCATAATAATCCAATAAGTGCCATATAAGACGCCACATTAGGAATTAACCAAAAAATAAAGGTTTGTCTATTTTAAATATTCAACTATCCAAAAAAATCTACAAGGGAGCAAAAATTACCAAAATTTTGGAAATATGAACCTTTCCAGTATTGTTTAAAAATTGTAGACGCAAAGAAAGATGAAAATTCTGTGAATATTTTTTCAAATTATAAATAAAAATGCTTAGGTCCCGCCACTTAGTGAGCATTTAAAAAACAATTAAATTCAACAATAATAATAATTAATGTGGTCAATAACAGGAAAATTAATAAAAAACATTTGGAATATTTCCCATCCCACTTTTTCCATTCACAATAATACATAGCCTGAGTACTGAGGGAATGAGCATACGAATTTCCAGGATACATCCTTTAGGTACATGTGTGAGTTGTTCCATTTGTTGCTAAAGTTCACCGCCGCGCGCCGGTTGTGCAATTTAGAAATTGAAGCCCGCTCTGTCCACGTAGTTATCCTGGCAAAACATGATATTATTCGCAAAAGAACCTAACCTTTCCCTCTTCCAGATTTATTATCCGCCAGGCAAAAAACCCTTGAGCTCGTTTACAGAAATAGACCGCAAATTACAAAAATTGGGTCAAATTCTAAAATTCAAATTACAGTCTTGAAGCTCTGACGAGTCAGTCTGAGTCGTGTGAGACCAATTTATTTAATAAGGATCAACAATCAAGATGAAGTTGTAGTTTAATTAGTGATTTATTGCTTACTTGAAGCAAATATATCACATAAGAATTGAGATTTTCCCGCCAGCTTTCTTTAGTACTTTTCATGTCAGAGTACAACGTCGATAAAAACTTTTAATGTAATATTTCAAGACATATATCTCAGATCATTTATAACAACGTCCGCATGTCCATACACTATATCGCGGAAGAAACATTACATAAAATGAATGGCCTCAAACCGTTACATGACAAAAAGATGCGCAGAATGCATTTACTTGGGACATTTGGATACCTTAAATGCTTTAATTTTTTTTCGTAGAAGGAATTTAAAATTCTTAATTCACTAGGCCCCAAAAACTCTTCAAGCAAAAATTATTACAAAAAATTTAGTTAAATTTAAAAAATCAAGTTTAAGTTTAGTTTTAAGCTCTGAGTTAGTGTGAGATCTGTTTATTTAAATAAGGGAACAATTATTGATAAGAAGTGTTAGTTAAAATAGTGATAGAATTGCGTACTTAAAACGACGATTTTAGGAATTGAGTTTGAACATCAAGCTTCACCAAGTGTACTTTTCATGTCACAGTTTAACGGCGATGATAATTTTTAATCTAGTATTTCGAATTTTCGCCGTTAGATTGCAAATTCCCTTCATTTGTAATAGTTGGAGCAATGTAAGCAATGAGTCAATTTATAAATTAAATGTCATTCCATTGACAACAGATGAGATTTTCAGAATGATTTTACTTGGGATAATTCGATCAATTTGTTGTGAAAAAGAAAAAGTTGTGTCGAATAATTCGTGGTTTTAAATATACCTGGGTTAAAATGAAAGCGCCAGGAGCATTTCAGTTCGATGATTTGAATTCAATATGAAAAGTCGTGATTGATTTAGGTATATGATATTTTAGAATTTTTTGCATGACTTCAACTGCCATCTTTAGCAAAAATTCAGCTCCCTAACTCAACTTTCAATTTGATAAATAAATGAGACCAAATTACTTAAACTGAGATTTCATGATAAATGTAAATTAGTGACAAATATTTCATAATAATTAATAATTGTAATAAATGTCAAGTTTAACAAAAATAACCTGATGTTGTCATTTTAACTTGTCGCTGTTGTTGTAGCATCTTCTTATTTCTTATATGTTGTCTTGTTAGGGATACCTCATAACTCACTGCACTTTTAGTTATTAACGTACATCCTTTTAACTTTAATCCTTTGATATCAAATACATATTTTTTTTTTCAAAAGAACTAAAATTAAAATTATACGAAAATCCCTAGTCAGATAGATACGTACTAAAATTAATACTATCAGTCAACAATTCAATAATAAATCCAACAGAATAATTATAAGAATTCATAACATCTCATTTCCAAAAACAAAATCCATCAATTCCAACATGAAATTCATTAACTCTCATAAATCATATTCATTCACACTTCAAAATTTATAACTCTAATCTTTTCAACTCAAATTCCTTACAAGCAGAGTTGGCAACAGCAAAAACCCAAAAGCCCAGGGTTTTTGCGGGTTTTTGGGGGTTTTTGGGGCAGCAAAAATCATGGGTTTTTGGACAAATGGGCAATTGACTTATTAAGGCGCGATACAAGGGATCACATGAATAATTTCAAATCCTTCACAACCACAGTTCCACAACAACTCAATAAATCCATAAATCATTAATGATAACCAATTAATACATGAATTATAAAATTTTGCATGCATAAGAAAAGGTAATTATGCATATCTTCTGGACCGTCTTCTTTTTTGAGTTTTTATTTTTTATACCATTTCAAAATTAAGAACTATTACTATACATTCATTCCTGCATTTTAAAACTCGTAAGTACGAAAATCATGCACTTAGTCACTTAAAAAACTTTGCACTAAAATTATTAATAGAGTAGCAATATCTCAATCGAATGTCTCAAAACCAATTTAATATTTTGAATGAAGCACTTGCACTTGAGGGGATTCTTCCTTGGTTCTCGAGATTTCAAATTTCAGCACGAAGTTTTTATTTATAAATTATTGCGTTTGTTTGATTGCAATTATCTATATCATGACAACTTATCAATCACACTGAAGTTTGAGATTTATTTATATATGAATTACGATTTAATATGCACATAACACGTAGTACATACAGATGTAGGTAACAGTTTTGTTTCCAAACACTTATGTACTTGGTTGGGAGATGTATTTATGTAATTATAATGTTTCAATATAATAATTATTTTCAATTGCTTAAAAAAACCATAATTTAAATAATTCCCATGCTGATAATTCCTATAGATTAAAACACTTTTCCTCAACCTCGTGTTTTGTATTTTGGCAAGGATGCGCCAACCTATACTAGAAGATGGCTACCATGCACATACAACATACATAAAACATTCCATGTATTCTTTTGCATGGGAATACATACGAAAAACCCATTTGCCCAAAAAACCCCAAAAACCCAGTAAAACCCAAAAACCCGCCTGGGTTGGGTTTTATATGAAATGGGTGGGTTTTTGCCAACTCTGCTTACAAGATTAATTCATAAAATAAAGTAATTGTCTAAAATAATAAAAAAGTAGGTAATTTTCTCACTATCCAACTGAACCTGGAGCTATATTATTCCTGGGATCTCTGATCTCAACAGGAATAACTCCGTATCTGCAGACAAGCACGTTTCGCCCCTTTTGGGGCTCTTCACTGCAGAGTAACGAGTTAGATGTTACCAAACCAAATGCCCGAGTCCAACTAAGCTTAGTTTTAGATAATATTATTATCTAAAATAATAATAATTATCACTCCAAACTCATGTATTTACCTTTTTCCTTCTCATATTCACATCTCAAATCCAAAAATTCAAAAATCATCCATATAAATCAAATGTAATAATAATAATTGTAAATACATCACTCTTTTCCAATTAATAATAATTATAATCCAAATCCAATCTCAAAAATTCCATTACATCAACTGTCATTACAATAATTTTATAATTGTAAATTCGTAACCTCTTAGCTTTTCATTCCCTTACTTACTTCAAAAATAAGAAATTCAAACCAAAAAAAACAATTATCAAACTTTACAAATCAAATCCAACAATCTCGTATCATCACTACAAACAACATCCATCATTATCATTCCAACTTTACTAACAATCATTTACTTCCTTCCTCTATAAACTATAGTATCAAACTTTCAATTAGTAATATTTATCTCCTTACATATTTACACTCTTCTCTAGAATCCAAAGCTGCACTCATTACACAATCCACAGACTTAAATCTCACTCTTTTACCAAAGTTGCAGCAAATAATTTTTTCCCATCAAGTACCATTGTATGACCCAGCTGCTCATCATTCGCCTAAGCATCCATGTTGTGGTCAACTCCGGCTTGATCCCCCCGATGTGAACCCCAAAGTAATGACAAGGAAAAGAGGAGGTCTGAGTAGCTTTGTCAATTTTATCAACCGTAACCTGTTCTAACTCTTTCGTTGCTTCAACGTTCAAATTCTCCTTGGCCGAAGCTTTCATCTCTTCCATTGCTTTGGCGTGATCCTCTAGTCTGTGGTTTCGAAAGTATCGGATCACTAACTTCTTTGTGACTCTGGTGACGTGGCCACATAAAACATTGGTACTGTACCAGTGCATACCCAGCTTCGGGTCCCAACTTTGGTGCACTTGAAATAGGTTAAAGTAAGGCACAGGGAAACCACCGTTCAGTTTCATGGGATAAATTTTCATCCTCTTGAGTTCAAAAATCATATCTTGAATGAATTTTTTATGTCCGACAGTGTGCCTTGTACACGCATTTGTATGGCCGAAGCTTCAACTCCATGATGTCGACCGATATCCGTCGTTACGGATGACTGGGCTGCTAAATCGGTAAGAACTTTGTTCTTCTTGGCTTTTGCAATATCCGCGTATTTGAAAAGTATAGACATTTACATCAGGGGATTGGCTGTTACTGCTATTGACATGTCTTGCGGTGCACTTGACATATAATTTATGTCCTTCGTATGAACAAAGTTGTTGCTTGTCCTTACTTCTTGGCACATGTCATTTTTTGGGACAATCCTTATTTTGGATGATGTTGACGCTAGGCTGATTTTCTCAAATTGTTGGGTCAAAGGTTCAACAGACGCTGACCGGGAATCTTCAACACTGTCACTTTCTTCGTTGGGTTTTTCTGGGTTATCAGCCTTGGAAACTTCAAGAACTGTGGGGTCTCGCGGTTTTTCCAATTTCCATAGGATTAAAGTGAGAATGTATTTGTAAATTACCGTGTAATAAACGTACTTGTCAAGGTCTTTGCAGCTCAATACTTTGCTTCCACAATCATGTAATTTTCGCGATTTCTTGCAATGTCCCTTCTTTTGGGATATTAAATGGAAGATCTTAACTGTATCTTGCCCTTGCATGACGCCAAAGATGTATTTTTTTAGCATAAAGCCACTGCTTATAATTCTCGATGCTTTATTAAAGTGAACAAACGATAGCTTTAATTTGAACGAAATTCGGAGATTCAGCTTTGCAATCCGCTTCTACTTCTTATGCAATCAAAGTCCGAAACCATGCAAGGCCTCTCAACACTTCAACTCTTTCTTCACTCTCAACAATTTCCATTTTCTGACAAATCACTACTATCTTTTGTTTTGATTTTTTAACTTTAACTTTTTTCTTTTCCCTAGTTATCGTTGGACCTATATTTGGATTTTTTTTTCAGAAGGAAGGGGTTTAGGAGTTTCTACTTCTAATTCTCGCAGCTAAATGAGGACAAGGTATAAAGCAAAGGCATCACACTGGAAAAGGTAAAGCCAAAGTATGACTCACAAAAAGTACTACCGTACTTGTGCATAGAGCGTTGGCGACCAATGAGCGGCTCGGGCCCCAAGGCTACCTGAAATGGAGAAGAAGGAAACCCTATGCTGAAAGGAAACATGAAACAAGTAAGACTTACAACTAGACCTACACATCATGCATTAATTTATTTTATTCTACAATTCTAACGTTCATTTTGGGTAGACATTTTTGAATAATTTTAAATACTTTAGAATTCGAAACCGAATAGTTTTAAAATTTATCATTTAATTATTCTGAGGTATCTCCCTTTCTCACACTGAATTTTTTCAACTTTCTCCCAATGCTGGTCCCATTGAAACTGACGCTGCTAATATCCGGCTGTACCGCTGCTCTCTCTGCCCTTCAAAATTTTAGCCACCTCCGGTTCCGTCTTTCTTTACTTCCTCCCCATTGTTTTCTTCCTCAACTTTCTTAACATCCTCCACCGTCAAAAACACTTTCAACGCCTCCCCAATTTCCTCTAGGTCATCGTCCATTCTTTCAATTGTGACATTATTTTCCCATTTAATTAACAGTGCCACCACTTCTGACGCCCGTGATCGTTTTGTAGCAACATGTCCCACACTTATAAATGCTTTCAACGCCTGTAATCCTTCCAGATTCAATTCCACTTTTATAATTGAATCCTTACTTTTCATGGCTTTCTCCACTTTCTTGTCTAGAATCTCGGATCCGAAGCTCAATGTCTTTGACCATAGAACAATTACCCACTAGGGATTAATGACAAAAAATTGTTCCCTCTTAGAAATGTCATTATCATAATCTGGTGAAGATGTATAATCCGAACAGGTAACTTTCATTCTCTGCAATTATCATATTTCGTAGTATAAATTTAATAATGTAATGTAATGTAATAATCGGGCTCTTTAAGGCTGCGAGTGTTGTTGCTGCCTGGAAGTAGATGCTGCGGAATTCTTTTTTATATAAGACCTATTACAGGCGCCCAGTTTTATATAAAAAACCTTATTATGTTACTATACGGATGGCAGTAAAGACCCACCTCAATTGAATTTGAGCGACCTCATCTGCATATCCGATACCTAATCCTCAGTCTTGCAAATACGTCCCAATCTGCATTCAGCCCCGTACCAGCTGTACCCCGTACTAGCATCCACCGAGCCAGGCCGACAATGCAAACAAGGCAGGCTAATCCTAATCTATTTACCTATAGTTAAATATCTACAAGGAATCTGTTCAGGGAGGACTTCTTCAGCCCTCAAACGATACATTTAGGCTGGTATTCATGAAACACACTAACACTAGCACTAACACTCTTCCTCACGAGAGTGAGGGCTGAGGATTGAGTTTTAGTGTGAGTGTTGAGGGTATTCACGCTCCCGCCAACTAAAATTATCACTCATACTAAACTGAGTACTCCCTTCTAGGGCGAAGTTGCAAGTTATTACCTATGAACAACTACATTAGTGTAACCAAACCGTCCTCTGTGAGCACACATTAAAGACGATAGATTTCTCGTTTTCCACTCAAAATGGGAGGCAAAATATTGAAATCTGATTCTAATTTCGAAGTGCCGGATAGGTATCCATCTTTTACGCCTAGTGAAAGGGAGATTTTAATATCTCTTGTTAAATCAAACGAAAAGGTGATTGAAAACAAGAAAACGGGAAGAATTTTTAATGGTGCTAAAGAAAAAGCTTGGCTCAAAATAACAGCAGAATTTAGTTCTAATCCCGACGTGAGCAAGAGGAGCTTGAAGAATTTAAAGAAGACTTGGGAGAATTTGAAAGCCCGGACGAAGC
>JAQFXU010005417.1:0-11710 GCA_034693705.1 Spatulosminthurus flaviceps | reverse complement strand
ATACGATTTTTGTGAAAATTTACACAAACCATAATGGAAGGTATACCTCGGGAAGTTTTTTTGTTTAGTCGTAAATCTTATCGGGTTGACCCAGGGAGGTCATAAACTTTAAGCTGGGGTCACGGGTAAAAGTTCAAATTTCTTGATACCGTGATTTGACGCGTTAACCAAACATTAAGTGTTTTCTACTTATTGGTAAAACGAGTTAACTTTGACGACCTCCAGGGGTCAAAGGGTTGGTCAAATGAATTTTTGGTCCATTTAAACCATTTTCCTGGTATTCTGTAGATACGGATTCCGCCATCATATGTCCAAAAATTCAAACTTTGACCCGTGACCCCGTGTTAACTTTGGCGACCTGCAGGGGTCAACGGGTTGTTCGGATGAATTTTTGGTCCATTTAAACATTTCTCGTGGTATCCTTTAGATACCGATTCCATTTTCAAATTTCAAGAAATTTGAACTTTTACCCGTGACCCCAGCTTAAAGTTTATGACCTCCCTGGGTCAACCCGACAGGATTTACGACTAAACAAAAAAACTTCCCGAGGTATACCTTCCATTATGGTTTGTGTAAATTTTCACAAAAATCGTATGAACCAATCCGGCGAAATCTTCCCCCTACAAAAACCGCACGAATTGACCCCAGAGGTCATGTATGCATGCTATATTGAAATTCTTTTTGCCAATGTGTTCTTTTGAGCCCAGCACCGGCGTAGAATAAGTTGTAACTAAATCACAGTTGCGCGGTATTTTCGCGGAAGAAAGCTGGAGTTATACTTATTCTTATTTTGTGGTGAGCATCTTTTTTCAGCATTTTTGCCTTTAATTGTTATAATTGATCATAATTATCTTCTTAAATTGGTAGTATTGGACCGAATTATTAGTTAGGACCAAAATGCATGTAAATATATGTACATTAATGTCTTGTAATAATAGTATGGGAATACATATAATGAATACAAAATAAAATAATCTTTAAAAATTGTAAATAGTATACTGAGTCATTTCGGCTACTTCCGTTGGGAAGCAGTGACAATAAAGTCTTTATATAATATCTAGCATGATAGATCCCTTAATTAAAGCATTGGATCCATAATTGCATAATTGAGCACAAGTGAACACAGAATATTAATTCAACACAGTAATTATTATAATCAGCCTGTTGGAGGTCTTGCGGATACCGAGTCTCTCACTGCATTGATTGACCTGACGAATCGCTTAGACAGCGACATTGTGTGTACAGAAGAAATCTCCAATTGACGAATTGGAATTTGAAACCTTCATTGTCTGGTTGAACTCTTCTTCTCTCTGAAGCAGAATAATTGAACAAGCGAATATTTTAAGTTATTATTCTTCATGCCGTCTCCTCTCCCTATATCTGTGAAATATCCCTTTTCCATACTCGGACCGATATGGATTTGATTTGAGTAACCTTTGACTATAGTATGTTGTGGGCGGAGCCTGGGTACAGAGCAAGTGACCAGTTATAACATCATGGGCCATACAATAATGGAACACATTTGCCAAACGTGTCCACAAAGACCTTCTCTCACAGTTTGTTCAATTCTTGACAACACCGGGATGGTTTCAGGCGAGGAAATCCTAATCTTCGGAATCCCCTGAAATAACAAAAATGTATTTCAATGAAAGCAAATTTTAACGCTGTATTGAAAAATTTTTGAGTTTCCAAGTTTCGTTTGAAACCGTTACCCATAAAATGTATTCCAGCGAATAATCTAGTCTTTGGGCATGGGATTGGTCACGAGTTCTAAATTGAAGGAAAGAGGAATTGATTTCGCACGCGAAAGCATATTTTTATGAAAATTGGTTTAAAAACAATAATTCAATCCTATTACTTGTTCTGTAATGAAGAACTTATAATCAACAATGATACGTTCGTTGTAAGTTCATGAATATAGTCATCCTAAAGTGAGGTGAATGAATCCTTGCATGGGAATAGGGGGGTTCAAATGGAAATATTGTGAAACCATTGTTAAGAGCTTATTGCAAGCATCTCAAAAGTTATTTTAGAGCTTAGCTATTGACGTTACACTAAACGTTTCTATAGTGCTGTTATATTAAAATTTAAATCCCCATGTTGTAGTCGTAGGAGTAAATATACAACTATTGACAATTTCAAATAAACGCCCATCAACTTGAACCCAAAATACAAATGCTATTAGAAAGTACAACTACATAATATCTAGTTATAACTAGAACTATGAATACTGTCACTAAAATTCCGGTGCCATGAAACCTTGCCTTCAAATACGCCTGAAAACCATCTTCACCTAACACTTCCGTTGTTCATACTAAAAATAATTCCCCAATTCAACTTTGCCCATTTAATTGGTAATATTTATTTGATCCTGTAGTACCGCAATTGATTAGTTGGAGACAAGTTGGACCCGTCAAAATGCGACGGCGACGGCAAACATTAAAAGAGCAATTCCAAGCTCGAGGAGGTAAGTCGTTTTTTATGAACAAAGTGATATAATAGGACTATGACAGTCGTATCTTGTAATCATCAGTAAGTACACCTGCAGGTGTGGTACATGAATCCGTTTGAATAAAATGGAGGAATTTTGATTTCCCCCTAATAATGTATGAGCTGGATTTTGTAGGTACCGTTGGCTCGAATATACTAGAAGAAATCAAACCCTGTTGTTATTATTTTCGAATTCGTTAATCCAAGCTTAGCTTTTTATAGGTTGGTTTTACCTGTTTTAATGATGAAAAGGTGAGTAAAACAAATTTAATGAATTTTCTTAAGTGGATTAAACAAGTTGAATATTGTTCTGCTTATTTGATTTTCTCCATTCAGATTTGACGTCATAGGGCTATGCGGTAGGGTTAAGTCTCCTCATGAATCCAAACTCTTCATAAGGGGCCATCTTGAATTCTGCCCGGGACCGACTTTACTTCATGTCCTTCTTGTTTTTTGCCCTCTAATTGGCATGCTGAACCATGGCCAAGTCTGTTGGAGCCAGCGGCTGTGTGGTTCAACGTGCTTTGTGTGCTTGAAGGTACGATTTGGACATAGGAAGGCTGAGTGGTGTGTGTGACGAGAGAAGAGAGCTGTTGAGGAAGGGGCGTTATTTCAGTTGAGATGAGTTTGTGGAAGGTACCCAATTGTTGTTTCTCTGCATCTATTTGCTTTTTTTCTGCATAATTCAGTTTTTTTATTGTGGTTGAGCTTACCGGTGTATGCTGAAAGTAAGTGTAAAGTACACATTAAGAAATTTGCTCAGCTAAAGCGATGGACCTATACATGCACATACTGCAAAGCCATTGTAGCCAAATTTATATATGTGTCATTATGTTTTTTATCTTTTAATGTCATCCGACGGTTTGGACTGCTAAAATTGTTATAGATACTGAACAAGTGAGGATCACCGACTTGAAGATAATATAGGGTGACAATAATTAATGGTTGGCAGTTGATATTTTAAATATATAGGTCACTGCGTAGAAAGCTTGTTTCCCAATTTTGTACTATCGTATGAATCTATGTTTGCAATAAAATCAAATAAGTCTTGTAATCGTCTTTTTTCCTTCAAATGTCATATTAAAGTATTAAATGTCAAAAGTCGTCTTCGTCATGGTCGTTGGCATTCGTTACATACACCTCCGCAAGATGGTTTGTGTCAAAATATAGACTTGTATACCAATGTAAAACATTTGAACATTGGTTGCATACGCCAGGCGGGTCCAAATATTTTACAACGACTTTGGAGTACTAAAGTGGAGGGTGCAAGTGTGAGACAGAATTTAGATGGGATTTTTTGCAGGATTTCTGAGACTGATGTGACCGAATTATTGAGCAGTGATTGTAAAATGACTGAGGATTCGGTTCGGCATCAAGACTGCTCTATAAGAAATTAAAAAAGTAAGTTACCCTTTGGGTCGTAAATGATTTGAGGATCTGGTTGTGTGTGTAAAAAATGTTCAATAACAAATTTATACAGTTAACCTTCAGCTGGTATATTTGTGAGTGAAATTTTCAAAGAGAACATAGCAAATTCTTGAAAGATAATTTAATCGAGTATGTTTTACATAGATTTAAAATTTCTGGGGCTAAAAATAGAACATGTAATGGGGTGCCATGAACGGGATGACGGTACTCCATTTATTACCTGGATCACAGGAAAATTAGCTTTATCCAAAATGCTTGATTTACGGGTACACATTGTAAGGAATGAATGTTACGCCCAACTATGTTGTAAGTTTTTTCTTCAAATAATTTCTAAATTTAATGCAATTTATTTGATTTGAAGATGAGCATTTTTCATTGGTGATATCTTTCCCTCAGGTTTTAATTTTCAACATTTTGATCCTTTTGCTAAAAATCTTCCAGCGGATTCGGACCAATCATTGAAGCGCAAATTTAATTTTTCTGACTACGAAGAACAGCATTCAATGGAAACAAATTCTTGGGGTAGCTATACAGTGGTGAAAACCTTTGTAATCAGATTACGTATGAGAATTTGTTCCGGGGAATGATTTATGACTTTCAATTGTCAATTAAAAATTGTTATAAAATTTGTCGAAATATTTTGTGATTAGTATTTCTAAATGTATACACATATTAGTTATTACCAATGTTGTGTCTGAATATTTTCTCTCAAAGTTCATTTATTGATTCGGACGAGTTTAATCTTGATTGTCGTTATCACTCGTTATGACCGAGGAATTTGGTCCTACACAGTTGTGAATTCAAAATAAAAATTGTTTGTGTGTGAGCAAATAGTTGCTGTTATCCCTTTCCGATTTAGTTTTTAGATCCATTTTATTTATTCGACGAAAAAAACCGAAGAACATCATTTTAAAATTTATTTTGCTCATCCGCAACATCATTTAATGTTATAAGTTATAATAAATATTTTTACAGAATTTTGTCTTAAAGTAATAAATATACTCATCTTATGTAATTCAACTGTGCACAGTTATGATGAAAAGACCTTTTGCAATCGTTTTCTTAAATCGCTTGCATTTTAATAGAAATGGATGAGCAGAAACGCTGGAACTCATTCACTTCGTGACCTTTGAATACATCCAAAAGAGATTCTGCAAAACGGTCCAAGAGAGGTTCTGCTATATAGAAACCACTCCTGTAAAAAATAAATTTTAATGCACTGCACTAAATAATACTAACTAACACATTTTTGAACATTTATGTCGTCTTCCCTGTTTTTTTCAGTTCTACTCTCAACTTTTCGACGAATCAAAATAAACACATGTTGATACAAAAATCGTTCGACAATGGAGAAAGCGAGTGTCCTTACCTTTTTTCCGACCAATGATTCATGGGAGCATGTGTGGAAAAGCATGATCAAATTCCTTGAATATATTTCTAGAAAATATTCAGCAATTATCGTGCACAAATCAAAAATAAGTTGTGTAAAAGTAAGTAAATCATAAATAGTCATACTCACATTAGGTGAATGAACTTTTGCATGGAATTTAACGTAGTTCAAACTGTTAAATAGAATATCAATTTTTGGGTGCTTCTTGTTTGGATAAAACTGTTTTTTAGTGTGTTGCAAATACTCATTTAAAGGGTAAGCTTACATAGAACCCGTTTCTTCCGTAGCCGTAAAATCTTTCTTCCTTAGACACTTTCATTGTCCAGCCCACACTAAAAATAATTCCCTTTAAGTATGTGTTGCAGACGAAAATTGTTATTTGATATGATAGCTTTCCGTAGTACTGGACTTGAGTATAGAAAAACAATATGGACTCATGGTCAAAATCCTGCGGCAAACGGAAAAGAAACAATTCCAATACGGAAAAGGTTTTTTAAATTTTTATTGTTATCCCAGAAATTCTATTTGCATAATTGTAAATTTTTGAAAACATGAATTTTAAAAGACTTTTAAGCAAGGCTCTATTCTCTGACCAATCCAAACATTTACATTGGGCATATTACTGGTGAGTTTTAACGGAGTAGTCTGTAAATAAAATTGAGGATATTTAATTTCACCATAATTTATCTTCTGTGTTATAGATTTTTTAAATTAGAATGATTTACAATTTTTCTTCAGATTTTTCAAAACCTCGTGTCAATGCTCAGTGTAAAAGTTATCCTGACTTGCGGGTTCATTAACCTTGTTCAATAGGCTTGTTCTATAATAATTATTATATTATTTGTAATTATTACAAAATAATAATATATTTGTACTTTAAAATAATCCCCCTAGACTTTTGCCCAAAATCCACATGCATTTTTAGAAAGCCGCTAAAGAATTCCTGGTCAAAACTGCGTTGTCTTGACAGGTGTCACAAAACCTTCTATTAAAATAGACCTGAAAGCCTTATTCTACAATTCACTTCCATTGTCCGGCCAAAACTAAAAATAATTCCCTTTAAACGTTCCAGCTACCAATGCTTACGCTAAACGACATCTGAGAGCATTTGTTTTCTTATTACCAGAGTTATTATTGTGTTCGCAGAGACAACATGGACGACGGTCAACGGAAAACGGACGAAAACCTCGAGGAGGTAAATCATACTTTTATTGTAATTGAAAAATTCTCGTTTTTAAATATTTTTGAAATATTGCATACAAAATTTCTGAATTTTATCAGAACTTCAAGGCTCCACTCTCAGACCATCCAACCATTGATCGTGCCCTGGGCATAGTACTAGTAAGTGCATATATACAGCTCTGGTAGTTGAATTTGTTTGAATAAAATTTCATTTATCTTTAATAATGCGTTAAATTTGTTTTTTTTAGATTTTCCAAAACATCATGTCAATGCTCCCTCTAAAAGATATACTAAACTGCGGGATCATTAACCAAAACTGGTTAGAACAGACCCGGGAAAATGTCCGCGATAATAGAAAGTGTATTGCTCAAATTGGGTCTAAATCTCCTTGCAAAACATACCAACAATTTTCCAAGACATTTCAACATACTCAAATTATTCCATTCAATGGGCTTTCGGTAGGCCTGACTTGTTCTTCTCACGTTCCAATACTAGACCCATATCGTGTAGCGCCTCGGTTGAAAATCAAACACCTGAAGATCATTCCGCGTATGAAGTCAAATCTATTCATGTCTTGTCCCGGAATCAATGAATTCCTGGAAAATATTTTACAAAAGGATTCCTCCACCTTTATTAGTATTAATTTAACTTGCTCATCTGAATATCTTGTTGAAAGATTATTTAAACCACATGCAATCAAGGAAAATTTGGGAAACCTAAGGAGCTTGAAAATCAATCCGGACCCAAAGAACCACAGTTCTTGTCTTATTGATTCTTTTATCGCTTCAGCCCCAAAATTAAAAGTTTTAAAAGGCTTTCTTAGCAACGCACAACTAAATTTTTTGATTTCGAAAGGAAGATCGCAGATTGTAATACATTTGGTAATTTTCAAAAATGGAAATGAGCTTTTGTACAGAAGATTTGCTGAGACCAGCCCAAAACTTGAGGTCCTTACAATTCCTCATCAATGGTTTTGGAGGGGGCCAGCGGTGTCAAAATTAATTCCTACGTTGAACTTGACTTTACAAAGTAGTTGCGATTCTTTAAGGGAAATGAACTTGTACTTTTCCTTGTTACGAATTCTTTCAATGAATTTTGGAGGTACATTTAAAAACATGGAAATTCTAAGAGTGCAGTATTGTTTACGTTTCGACATCCGGGTAGATTACCGGTACTTAAAAAGCATCCTGGGTTTATTCCCCAATTTGACGACTGTAGAGTTACACTTATCAAATGTATTGCCATTCTTTGAGAATTCAATTGTATACAATTCACTTGAGTTTCACGGGTTCATACAAGAGCATGTGTGTGACACTGTAAGGACACTGAATTTAAAATGCGATTCTGATGCTTCTGGCTGGACAGCGGACAGCTTGGTAGTTTTGAGAGAATTATTTCCCAACGTAAAAGACTTAGAGCTTGAAAACGCTAGGCGGGGGCAACCAATTATTTTTCAACGACTTTGGAATACTTGGGAGGAAATTGAAACGCTAAAATTGTACTTGGAGGATGCAAGTGTGTGTTTCAATTTTGATGGGATTTTTTGTGGCATTTCTGAGACTGATGTGGCCGAGTTATGGTGGAACAATGGTAAAATAGGGGACGGTGTCGTTGTTTCTAAAGAGTGTTCCATAACAAACTTAAAAAGTAAGAAAACCTTTTGTAAGTAAAGTAAGAATTTTAAATGGTAAATTTGTGGGGAAGAATTTGAGAATTTCATGGAGGTAATTTAATTAATTGCTTTAGATTTGAAATTTCTGGGGATAAAGATAAGACATGAGTATGTATGCATTGGGCGGGATAACGGCACTGCATTTATTACGTGGATAACAGGAAAGTTGGCTTTCTCTAAAATGCCTCATTTACGAGTACACATTTTACGGAATGAATGTTACACCCAAAGATGTCGTAAGTTCCTTTTACAAATATTTTCTAAATTTAATGCAATTTCCTTTATTTTGAAGATGAGCATTTTTTATGTGGGATATTTTTCCTTTAGGTTTTAATTTTCAGCATTTGAAACCTTTTGCAACAATTCTTCCAGCGGATTCGGACCAATCCCGCAAATTTGATTTTTATCACTACAAAGCAAAATATTTCCAATAAACGGTTGTCTGGTTGAGGAATTCCGGGGCTATGGTGTAACCCTTTGTAATCAATTTTCAGGCTAATTTCCTACGAGTATTTCTTCGGGAGAATCATTTACAATTGTCAATTAAAAATTGTTATGATGTTCGACGAAATATTTTTGTTTTGTTAATATTGATGACGAATTTACTATATGCCGTTTACACACACTTTCGTCAGAATGTCTACTAATTTGTTCCCCGAGTTGATGAAATCAAGTGGGGTGAAGAATTTTGTCCTACAGTTTTGAAATAAATGTCGTTTGTTTGGGAGTAATTAGTTGAGGGGATGCTGTTAACCCTTTTATAATAAACTTTTAGCATTATTTAAATATATTCCAACAAAAAAGCGGAAGAAGATCGTTTTATAATTTATTTTGTGTATCCCCAATAGCTTTTACTATTCTAATACATGTTATTAAATAATTTTATTATAGTAATAAACATGTAATAAAATCTTATGTAATATTTAATTCTACTGCGTTCAAAAGAAGATGCATATATAGAAGTTACTAGTCCGTACACAGACAACGTACTCGGAAGAGTAAGGTGAAACGCCACGCCCAAGCATGTGGGTGGACTAGCCGTATTCCTCTCTCTGTGTATATTAAGCATTGATGATGACTGTGACTTGTCTTGACAATAATTAATGTTGTAAAACCCTTTGCCCATTTCCCTATTTAGTGCAAAAAGCACTGGAAATTATTATACTCTTAGTTAAATAAATTTTGCAAAATTTAAAAAAAAAATTGCGTTGGAATCAACTGCCATTGAGAAACCTCGAATGAAGAGTGCAAACATAATCTCGACCAAGCAGAAATTACTACCAGAAATTTCACCATAATTTATCTTCTGTCTTTTAAGCTTTTAAAATTAGAATTATTATTTACAATTTCTCTTCAGATTTTCCAACACCTCGTGTCAATGCTCCCTGTAAAAGATATCCAAACTTGCGGGTTCATTAACCTTGTTCAACAGGCTTGTTCTATAATTACAAAATTAATAATATATTTTTTTAATGAAAACTCCTGAGAAGCTTTTCAAGAGAGGAGCTTTTTCTCAAAGTCCTTTTAGGGTTCGGTGAAGAGACCTTTATAGGGTTTCAAGCAGTCTTCTCGAAAGCTTACAGCTTTATTCAAGTTCACGGTATTTATACAATTTTAAAGCATATGTTACCTATTAAAAATCTAACCGAATAATATGTCACTTTAATAAGTGACATAGACGCACAATTCCAATCACGCACACTTGCTCTGGTGACCGAGCTAAATCCTATCTTTTATATTGCACACACATAGAATTCTCCACTGCTCACAGTGCTCGCTTTTTTAGGGCACTGCAGGAGCCCTTATAAGATTGTCATGTTCGTACGTCCGTACATCCGTACGTCCGAGGACACGATTGCTCCAAAACTAAGCGACCGATTTCAATGAAATTTTTACTGAAGGTTCTTTAGATGACCTTTATGCATGAGTTCGTTTTTGGTTGAAATCGGATCAGGGGTTCGTGATTAAAAAATAAAAACCAGAATTTTTTCAAAATTTTTTTTAATGAAAATTTTATTTTTGCCTAAAAAATATTTTTCTGCAGTAAAATTTTTTTTGTTTCCAAAATTTTTTTTGAATTTTTTCAAAATTTTATTTTTATTATACAAATTTTATTTTTGCCTAAAAAACAATTTTCTTCAATAAATTTTTTTTGGTTCAAAATTATTTTTGAATTTTTTCAAAATTTTGTTTTTTTATGAAAATTTTATTTTTGCCTAAAAAACATTTTTCTGCAATAATAAATATAAAAATTGAATAATTGTTATCAGGAAAGTAAATCAGCTACGGCGGAATGAGAAATTATATACATTTTAGAACAAAAACCAAATCGAGAATGTGTGATACTTCCCATGTTAAAGAGCCCCAACTCCTGCGGTGCCCTTCACAGAAGCACCCCTTTAGGGGTGCCATGAATCGTTGCGGAGCGACGATTTTACTACTTATTTACGACTCAATTGTTTACATTTTGCTCGGAGCTTGGAATTCTCTATGTATGAGCAACTCTTTTCTATATATAATGTAACTCTATACACTCACATATACTTTTCTTGACTCTTTCCTTCTTGAGTCATCCTGTCCATGCCTTAACCTCATGTGTACTTGTCCTTTTCATTATTTTATACATAAGTAATATTATTCCTAAAATTCCAATTCAATAATATTTCAATATTTTAACCGAAATATTTTAACAATATTTATACTTCATCCCTTGGACTTGTACCCAAAAACCAAATACTTTTTAAAGAAGCAACAGAATTCCTAGTCAACACTACATTTTCTTGTCAGGTGTCACACAACCTTCCATAAAATAGACTTAGAAGTCTTTTGTTACAATTCACTTCCGTTGTACGGCCAAGACTAAAAATAATTCAACATTCTAGATACCAATGTATATGCTGTACGGTATCTGAGAGCATTTGTTTCCTTATTGCCGGACTTGAGTTCTCATCAGAGACAACATGGACTGGACAAAATGTGGCGGCCACCGGAAAACGGACGACAACCTCAAGGAGGTAAATTATCAAATTTTTATCATAATTTAAAAATGTTTCGTGTTTAAAAATTGTTAGACGTTAAAAACGTTAGATGCAAATATTTGTGTATTTCAATAGAACTTCAAAGCTCCACTCTCTGACCATCCCACCGTTGATCGTGCCTTGGGCATACTACTGGTGAGTGCAAAAATACAGTACTAATAGATGAATCTGCTTGAATAAAATGTAGTAAATTTAATTATTATGGGTTTAAATTTAAATGTGTGAAATTCCGTTTTTTTAGATTTTCCAAAACCTCATGTCAATGCTTCCTGTAAAAGATATCTTCAACTGCGGGCTCATTAACAAAAACTGGCTAAAACAAACCCGGGAAAATGTCCGCGAGAACAGAAAGTGCATTGCTCAAATTGGAGTTAAATCTCCTTGCAGAAGGCTCAAAGTTTTTTCCAAGACATTTTAACGTTCTGAAATTATCCCATTCAATGGGTTTTCAATTGGCGTGGCTTGTTGTCTCAAAGGGTTGGAAGAATCATGCGGGGTGGCTAACTTGGC
>JAQFXU010005416.1:0-11710 GCA_034693705.1 Spatulosminthurus flaviceps | reverse complement strand
TAGTATAGATTTTTCCTTGAGACATTATACCCAAGTCTTCTGTCAACGTTTCGAATTTATATTTCCTAGGAGCTACATATTACCTTTTCAGCTAGGGGCAAGTATGTTGTAATTACTGAAATGAAAACTCGTTATAATCTTGAGGAGCAAAGGGCAGAGTTATGCGTTATCGAGAGATGAGAAATTTGAAATTAAAATACAAATGTGCATTGATTACAGTCCCCCCTGTCTCCGTCTAATAACATAGGACAAGTACATTAAGCGGAAATGGATGCAAGCAGTTGATTAGCTAATTTGGGATGATTATTGGAAGGGAGAGTAAAGTAGTTTTGTTGTAAAGCATACGCATTTGGGATTTGGGATTTGGGATTTAACTGCCAAGGCTGACAGGCTGAATAATGCACTCTTAATAATTTGTGAACATTAAGATTTGCAATTTATCAACGTGAATAAATTCCAGCAATTTTTCTCTGACGTTAATATAGTTGTGGTAATGTGTTATAGAACTATCAATAATTTGTTTAGAATCCAAAGTACATACTGAGTATAATAATAAACGAATGGAACTCTCCGGCTCTTTTCTACTTTACCGTCCACCTCAAAACTACCACGAAGACAATGGTGCGAATATTTCTAAACATGCGTTCATCGATTCATTTGCTGTTTTCGTGTGCATTTGTTATGTAATTGCACCCATATGGACCCTTGATGTTTTGTAAACTTAAATTAGGCATAACTATACTTATCACCATTTTCCCATCTAAAACTGTGGATCACTTGACAAATGATACCGTGGCAATGAATCAAAATGAACTTGTGTGTTTGGTTATATTATTGGCTAGATAGTTGGTTGGGTGGTAGTTTTGAGCTGTAGACCGGTAAAGTAAAAATCAGTCATCATCTCTCCTTGCCTTTCTGAATGCATTAAAAATGACTCTCCTAATAATTAGAGCCCGTATAAATAATTAATGCAGTGGAGGCTTGGAGAGTTGTAGTAACTTAATTTACTTATTAAATGCATGTAAGGAGCGTATGATTGGACGTATGTGGTAGTACATAATAATATTCATAGAAAATGTACATATTATGGTACATCTGCATAGAATAATAGACCAAGGGAGACGTGTATTTCATATAGTTTGATATCGTTGCCGTCGTCATGTGTGCTATTAATGCTAATAATAATTGGGAACACTTGGAAGAAATGAAGACATGATTTTTTATATTAGGCTTTTATATGGAGGAGTAGCAGTTGAAGTAGGAGCAATATTAATGGTGTATGGAGTAGGTACAGTCTGTGTTTGAGGAGGAATATATGTGTAATTTGAGAATGCATTCTTACGTGACCTAAATGAAGCTTAATTAAGAGGTTTTGCTATGTAAGTGTGTATTTTATTGTTAGTGATTAGCTCCGTTGCTATATAATGTATCTATATAAGAATAAGTGTTATGGAGCGGAAGGGAAATATCACATATGCCCACACAAATTAATATCCGCCCCTACTATTTTCCCCATCTCTCATCTCTCTGTCTGCATGTACAAGATGAGTAGTGATTATCCATACTTGCATATTATTTAATATTTTAGCAAGCTAAGCATTAAGAAAAAATTGTTAGTGATGATGATGTAACATGACAATAAGTATAAAAATAACCTATAATTTTTTCACTTTTCTCTCTGTATCACAAGCTGCTACCTTGAGGACGTGTCCTTGTCTCAAAGGTTGGATTATTACATATACGTTTTTGCTTTCTTGTAATTATCTATTGTCAAAGGTTCTAGTATTAGGAGAATGCTTCATTTTCAAGTGTTTCTATATTGTTTCAATTTAATTCCAGAGCCAGTCATACTCTCCGTTTATTCTTCCAAACTTTGATTTTTTCTGGTTTCTTCATTATTTTTTGTGGAGTCACCGCAGTCTTGACAGTAGTGAAATGTCCAACGCAACTGTCATATCTTGAGTTAGTTCAGTTCTAAAGAGAGTACTGGTTTGTCATGAGGGTTGACGTTGACATTATACATTTTATTTGGTTCCGTTACTTCATGTGAATAAGTGGATTGTGTTAATTTTTTCCCTACTAGATGATTATAATAATAATAATAATTATTATTATAGCTGTATTAATTATATTAGTTTGACTTTAGTTTGGTACGTGACTGAACACCCTAAGGTTTTTTTACATACAATTTAACAGTAATAATACTGATTGAATGGATCATTTTAAGTAATTACAATTATGTATGTATTGTTTACAGTTTAGGGAAATTGTCTGAATGGCAATCATCCGCTTTCTATCAAAGTTCAGTTGATGTCTCATAAAATATTTATGAAACCTGTAGTAACTATGATGAAAGTATTTTGTGTCTTGTAATGCAAATTGAATTGTATGGTAATGAAGTGGATTTTGTGTGATTCTGTTTTTGTGGGTATGTAAAATTTTGGTAGAAAAATTCAAATGAATTTCTGATGTGTATACTGACGCGTAATAGTAATGATTAATTTGCAGTAAAATAATTATTAATGCTTTTATGAAACTTGTTGCAGATGCTCAACCACCTCGCTACCGTCAAGGAAGCTCAAGTCGAAATCCAAGTGGTTCAAATAGTCCAGTGGATAGCAGTAAACATCCGTTGATGGATGATTATGCTGAGATTGTGGACGAGGACGGTGATTACTCCATTCCTGCTTGTGAGTTTTTTCCCCTTCCCTTTGCTAATGACGCAGGATTAAATTATTCCTTTATAATTACTTACTATGGAGGATTGATTTTTAGCATGTCATAAAATTTAATTGAGTCAACTTTTTTGACCCTTCTTTTTTCTCTCTCCCTTTGTAATACAGTGAACCTACTGAGTGAGTATGTTGACATTTTAAATAATTTTACGATGAAGAATTTTTGAGTAGTGATTGTTTCTTTGAGAACTTGTTTTGAATTATTTTGGAATCATGCAAAGCAGGATTTCTTGGATAATCGTTGATTTATTGTCTTTTGAGGAGGAATTAATTGGAAATTAATTTTTGTGGTTGCTGTGACTTGATTGATAATTATTTTTTGATTGATAAATATTACAGCCCATGATTACGAATTGGACCGGCTTTGTGTTGAACTGGGTGATATAATTGGACAAGGTATGCCTGAAAAATAAATTATGTTCTACACCAAGCGACTTTATGAATTTTTATTTTACAAATTTCAAGTGTTTACGCCTGCCTGATATTTGTAATTAGATACGCATACATATAATGGTGTAATAAAGTGCCCTTAGGGGGAATCGCTAACTTTGGATCACCAATACATGGCCCATTCTTGAATTTTATAAATGAGTTTCTCTTTGATAAATTAAGGTCAATTCGGCGATGTTCATCAAGGATGGTTTCGTACAAAAGAAGCTGAGAAAATTCCTGTTGCTGTCAAAACATGTAAATTGGATGCTGACACTGCTACCCGGGATAGGTTTCTAGAAGAAGCATGTAAGATGACTTGAATTTTATTTTCCGTATATGAATTATTTGAGAATGAAGACGTTGATTTTTAATGTGACTCTACTGAGGAAGATTCTGAAAAGGGAAATTATTCAGACTTTAAATGACAGTGGTGGAATTATCGTTGGTAGAGGTATTTTGTGTGCTCGTGTATAGCAGATTGGAGCTAATCCATAAACAATTGTCAAGTATTTTATTCGCCCTGCTTTGTCAACCAAGAATTTTAATTTCAAGCTCTTCAGATTGTGTTGCGAATTAAAAGACGGCATTTACAGAATTGTGAACGTGTACGATTTATATGTCGCATAAATGCGTGTGCGAGAGTGAGTGTGTTTGTAGATTAAATTAAAGGGAGGACATTGAATGGAAAAAATGAACGCACTCAAGCTTATAGTTATGTAATGTTGGACTTGAGCTTAAAATGGGACGTGTGTGTATTTTGAAGTTGAATGGCGAGAGTGACTCATCTGCCACATCCCACTGCTATCACATTAGCATTTACTTATGGTCAAAAGTGGAATCGAGAAAGAGCGAGGAAGGAGAGCACAGAGGAAATCCAGTCCTGAGCACATGTTGTCTCGCTTTTGGTCTCTTATTATTGACGATAACAAATACTGACGACTTAAGTGGTTGCGACCCACATTCGAACCTTAGAATATCCCTGGGCTTTTTCTGAATGTTAAATACTCATAGAGTCGTAGATATTGCATGGAGATAGATATGAAAAGAAAAGCAGAGAAAAAAATCCACTTGTTGAATGGGTTCTCCGGAGTATATGGGAATTGAATGTGATGAGATGATAAAGGAATTCAGTAAATATTTCCTCGTCTCTTCAGTAAATATTCTTATGATTATTATTTTTTGACTGTCTGTGTGTATGAAAGAGAGGAGGAAGTGAGACTACCATATGAAAGTAATAATAACTGGATGATGTCTTTAGGAAGAGGCTCTGTAGCTTAATTGTACTGAGGATTGACGTGGTTTTACAAAGTGCACTAATTGTTATGCTAATGTGAAAATCCGAATGTTTTTTGCTAGCGCTTTGACTTCTCTTGAGGTTTTGTTGTCGTAGAAGAAGAAAAAAGTCCCCTGTGTGTATTTTCCAGCAATGTAAACATCTGGTGTCAAAATCTGGTTCACATTGTAATTGACTCCGAGTCTCTGACTTTGACTTGGTTTTTTCTGTTGGTTAAGTAATGTTGTTGATACTTGGGGGCTAAAAGCTGGGTCGGAGGAGTATAATCGGCTCTTGCAGATGCACATAATAATTATGGTGGTGTGTACTTACTTGTGGTGCATTTCTCTGCACGTGTAAATAAATATGAATGCATTCTTTGTTAATAGTAGAATTCATTTGTGGGAGGTAAATGAATTTTGAATAATGTTTGTAGATATCATGCAGCAGTTCGATCATCCTCATATAGTCAAATTAATTGGAATTTGCTCGGATGCACCTATTTGGATTGTGATGGAATTAGCTAAATACGGTGAAATGCGGTCTTATCTACAAAGTCACAAACATGCCCTGGATTTGGCTACTCTCATACTATACGCTTTTCAACTTTCTACCGCATTATCATATCTCGAGTCGAAAAAATTCGTACACAGGTAATATTTAATTAAGCACTGATTGTTGTAATTAATGGGGGGCTTCATTATTATTTGAAAATATTTCAAAGATGCATATGATTTTTTTTTTACTAAACAGAGATATCGCCGCAAGGAATGTCTTAGTTTCAGCACAGGATTGCGTGAAGTTGGGGGATTTTGGTTTGAGTAGGTAAGTAGTCGATGGATATTTTTTACAGTGGATGAAGGTATCAATGATTATGTAGTAATTGTAGGATTTTAGATTTTGTATGGGGTGAATAATTTTTTGGGTAAATGTGCAGGTGGATATCAGAGGACCAGTGCTATTACAAAGCATCCAAAGGGAAATTACCGATTAAATGGCTGAGTCCCGAGAGTGTAAACTTTAGGCAATTTAATTCAAAATCTGATGTTTGGATGTTCGGTAAGTTTATTTTATGTGACAGTCAGAAGTGTTAGAAATGTTTGAAAGAATATTTGTACTGATTTATTAATGGAAGGGAAGAAAAGTTGGAGAAAATGTGATTTGGTAAGAATGTTTCTGGAGAATTCGAAAGAAAGGACCGTAGTTGAGTGAATTTATTGGAAAACTTTGTAGGGGTTTGTATGTGGGAGATCCTAATGTTTGGAGTGAAACCCTTCGCTGGTGTACAGAATAACGATGTGATAGGGAAAATTGAAAATGGTGAGAGATTACCTTTACCCCCTAACTGTCCGCCGAGGTTATACGCTCTCATGTCTCAATGTTGGGCTTATGAACCGTCCAAACGACCTGGTTTCCAGCAGCTCAAGGAATCTCTTTAGTAAGCACGAAATACCGATGCAAGCTGCATTGATTATTCAAATTTAGACCATTTCCACAACTCTGTGGTTGAAGGATATCGTAATTCTATGCAACGTTGTAAGTCATGCTGGGAAGGAAGCTCATAAAAGTTGTTCTTTATTATTTTAGTGATATTTTAATAGAAGAACGTCAGCAACAAAAAGACATGGCCCGACGAGAAAATCGGAGATTGCAAACGATGTCTTGGGGTATGCTTCAGCAACTGAACAATAATTTATTCCTGAATGATGTTGTCATGGAGATTTTACTATTTAAATTTTGGAACTTCCTCATTTTAGCATCGTCAGCGTCTGATGAGCAAGCCCCTCCAAAACCACCTAGATTAGAGCGTCCTCCTGTTTTAGGAGAAAGTCAGCAGCAACAAGTTCAAAATCCTAATCCTACCACTTATATTGTGGCACAAAATCCGGAGGTCTTGTCGCAAATTTTGAGAGAAAGTGAGACAAGGGGGCTGAATCCGGCAGCCTATACCACCCCTGCTTCAGCATTCAACACTTTAGCGGTAGATTTTGCGAATGGATCGATGGGCTCACCGAAAAGAAAATTCAAAACCAAACCTTTCGAGGGACCAGGAGGAAGTCTCTTGAATTTGATTGATACGTCCGCCTCCTGCTCCTCTCAACAACACAATCATACGCACTCACTGAATCGAAATTGTAGTACTTTGTCCAGTCTAGGCACAATGAGCACTAGTTCTAGTTCTGATATATTCAATTTATCCTCTCTGAGTACACCTGGTGGCTCCAAACCAGCTTCTAACTATGGAACGTTGGACAAGGTCACTCAACTTGTATTCATCTCTTCTTCGTTATATATGTCACTCTTGTTTCTTATTTTTAATATTTACCAATTTTATTATCCTTTGGGTTTGGGTGATTTATTACTCCTTATTTTGGGATCCCTTTTTTCGCATTTTTTACATATAAATGTTTGTATAAATATTTGCATCCTAACTTTGACTGCATGAATGGGATTAACTGGATTTTTGCAACTTCTTTTATTTTTGTGCCACAAACAATTTCTTCAAGCCAATATCTTAACGCACATTTGTGTTTGTTAACTTGTGGGTTTCTACGAGCACTGACTTTAATTCTCGCTAACATATCTCGGAATATTCTCGTTATTTTTGAGAACGGGGAGACCATGATTGTCTGTTTCACATTACATACCGTACTGATACTTGCGGTATTTTGGTTTTGACTTTTTGGTTGGTGAGGTTATGTACTACGTTTAATTTTGCATGCTTTTTTAGTTTATTTTATGCATCTCTTATGTTTGTATGTTTGTAAATAATGTACATTCCTATCTTTGTTTAGAGTGTAGCAAAATATTAAGTGGATAAGCTTAACTCTGTTTGAAAGTTTTTAAATGACAATCTATGTTGATGATAAAGGATCCCAAGATGGGTACGGATAGTACTTCAGATGTAGAAATGCGCTATAAGTATGAACTAGAACAAAAATTAAGAGAACAGCAAAAACAATCTGAAGAAGATGGTCGGTGGCTTGCTGAGGAGGAAAATAATTTGGTAAGCTGTTGACTGTTGACTCAAGTAATATTTTACTCTAATCGCTTACCAATTTCTGCAAACAAAATGAAGGCATAAAAATTCATACTTGTCGTCATCTGCTGTTTAACAGAGAAAGCGACTGTCCATTACAACAAGTACATCCGACCGATCAGACAGTGAATGTGGTGACATTCCAAATGGGTCACCTGGATTTGCTCAGATTGGGGACTCTGCTGCTCTTAATGGTGCATCAGAAGATAAAACAATTATTGTGAAGGTAATTTGTTACCTCCGATCATTGCCGAAATAATATTTTTGACCACAATGCAGCAAATGTCCTCTATTTCTTTGCAGAAAATGGAACCAACGCCCACCGCTGATTTAGATAGAACAAATGATCGCGTTTATGACAGCACCACAAGTGTTGTTCGTGCTATCATGGAACTGTCTCAAGGAGTCCAGCAAACTGGTAAAGTGGAATATTTGGAACTTGTGCGTAAAGTCGGCCTGCAGTTACGTAATTTACTAGGTAGTGTGGATGACCTTGTTGATATCTTTCCTGAAACCGCCAAGCATGAGGTAAGTATCCTGACTAGAAAATACATAGCGAAAATATTTCCAGAAATTTTAATTTACATATTGTTTTGAATCAGTTGCAAAAGTTATTTTGGTGTACTGAACTGACCTTTTTGATGAATATTTCCAGGTTGAAATGGCTCACCAAGTCCTTAGCAAGGACATGAAGGATTTAGTCAATGCCATGCGGTTAGCTGAGAAGTACAGCTCAACTACGCTTGATATGGAATATCGAAAGTATGAAACGGCTATTTAATTTTGGCAATAAATTATTTTTACGCGATCTCGCACAAATGCTAATTTGAAGTTTTATATTTCAGGGGTATGCTATCCGCAGCTCATGTACTTGCTATGGATGCAAAGAATCTTTTAGATGTAGTAGACTCCATTCGAATGAAATGTCCCCAAGTCGAAGAACATATTCAGAAGAGTATTGGTCAAAAGGTCGGGGTGCATTGAGTACTGCAAACTTGAAGATTGCTCCAGCTTAAGTTATTTGACAAATGTAAACCATGAAGAGAAGATTTCAAGACTCAATATTAAATAACGTAATTATTCAGTAGGCTACAAATTGTGTAAGCTCATCGCATTATTGTCTAACGAGATCAATCACAAAATGATTTACAATTTTAGGGTGTACACAAAATATCAAATATATCTAAGATTACTTTAGTGAATGTCCGGTGTCAATATTCAATATAATCAGGGAAGTTCTTTGCTATAAAAACAGTTAGTTATGGTTTATATATGTACAATCATTTTCTATACTCTATTTGACACGTTTGTATAACGTACAAATTCACCGTAAAGCCAGGTGCCCGGTCTATCTTCACAGGCTAATCATTAGTCAGCTTGTTGAAATTTATATTATTTACGCACTAAATTAGCAACTTGGATGTCGACGTGTATTTAATAAGCAGTCTGTACAAGAATTTCGTTTTGTCCGTTTCGTTTCTTACGTATGGTCTTTTTCTCTTTATGATTGACTGTTCATCTTTTTCTTTTCATATTGATAAGAATTAAGAATGGGACATTTTGTTAACTTAGTATATTATATGTTATTGTAAACTCTGTGAAAATTGTAAGCATAAGTTTACTTTTTAGGTTTTGTAAATTAGCAAATATAATTGCAAAATTAACTAATACTTTATGATAGGACGCAATAAAATGGGAGAGAAATTAATAGTAATTATTATTGTAAGATCTAGGAGCATATTGTAAAATAGGAACCGTTAACTAATTATGCGTATGATATTACGTAACCTTTCTGCATACACAAGCTTCGCACATAATAGTCAAATAGCAGGAAGAATGTGTAGGATGTGCTGATGAATAATACTAGTCAAACAAGAGACCACATAAAACTTTAGTTACTTCGTAAGGTTCACTTTTACATTTATGTACTAATGATTTACACTAAGCTAAGGTTTATTCCTGTCTAGGTATGCATGATTTTAATTTTTGATCAATTATGTTGAGGTTTGTTCGATCGAAATTAGCTGGAAATTAATTTGACAATGTTTCTTTTCTTTTTACGTAAGTTGCTTAGTTTAATATTATTGTACTGTAAATTGTAACTTCTACTGCTACGAACGTTAAGTCATTTGCGCATAGTTTAAATAGTATTAGTATTACGTCTTGACGGAAGATTTGTCGTTGAACGTTTCTAAGTTGATTGTAATTTGTAATGATGTTATTATTGTTATTATTTATGGTAAACGGAGAAATTGTGCAGAAAACAAATTCATCCGCACGAATTTGATGATTGTGTTCGAAGGAAACCACTTAAGTAATTAATGGAAAACTTCGTAAGCGAAAAATGCTGCGATCATTAACCGACGACCTTGTGAACAAATCTATTTTTCATTTGCTTTTTGCGTTTACTACCTAAAAAATTGTAATTATATTAATAGTTAGTAGCTTAATACAGATTGTCAAAAGCCTATAAAAATCTTGCCGCCAATATATCTACTTGTTCAGTGAGTAGAAGAACTAAACCATTCCAAATCTTGGAATTTATCGCCAGGAAAAGTATTTAAGTATGCTTACTAATAGTTTTAAAACATTATTGGTGTCCCATAAAAACTGTTGTCCAAGTTCGGAAATTGGTTATAAATATTTGTGTTACTGTAAGGATTACGATGACCCGATTAATTGGAACCCAAATACTTGTGTAATGAATAAGCTCAAATCTGCGGTACCACTTTTGTTGCTTAGGATTCATATATTTGCTCTATTGAAGGTGTATTCAGATTTAGTTGGGAAGAGGGGGAAGGTGGGGAGACCGTTCCGCTGAAATTATTATAACTAGATATAAGTACCTCACGAACTATTGTTGAACTTCTGAAGATGTTTTGCTCATGAAATGATTAAGTGAAGCAGTTCGAAATCGCTTGACAAGTGTCTTATCAGTCCAAAAACCTGTCTTGTATAACCCTTATGAAAATTTCTCTATCGATTACATTAGATTTTAGAAGTTTAGGTAGTATTTGTTAGCAGATTTAAAAGTACTCCATCATACGATGCTGTCGGTTGCCACTACGAATTATGACGCAAACATAAGTGTTTGCATTTATTTGGAAAGGAATGATGTTAGTGTTCTTAACATGACACCTTTGGAATTCTACTTTTGTCTAACACCAAGCACTGGGACTCATCATCACCACCTTTCCTTTTGGTTTAAGTATCCAAGAACAGTGTGTGTCTCTACGTCGAGTAAGCATATAAGTTATTGAATGGGACGTTATCTTGTCTTGTGGTTGTGATCTCGCAATAGGCTTAAAGTTATGTATTGGTTAATTTGTTAAGAATAATATAAGGCTTCGAAGAGTAGGATTTACAAATGGTGGAATTCAATATTAAATGCCAATGAAAGTAACGATGTGTTTGTTTTTATTTCTAAATTAACGCATAACAAAGATAAAATCTGCAGAAATCTAAGAGAAGAATTTGATCGAAATCACGACTCAAGAATTTATTGAACCGATGACTTTAACCATGAGGCTTACAACAATGAATGTAATCGATATTAACATTGTACAATCATCGAATTAAAAGCTGATCTGCATAGAACTACGACTCCTTTATACGTCAGCTTGGTTTTTTCAGGAAAACTAACTATGTAATATTTATACATGATGACTGGGCTTTTACACTGCGGCATGGAAGTTAGGGATGTCCTTGAATGGATCTTGTTCCTCAACTAATTTGTACCAAGAACCACACTCGCACCGCTTAGGTTCTCCTCGGTACACCCACAAGAAGCTAATGTGGAAAGAATCTTCGTGACAGATGCATCCAACCAATCGCATTTCTTCCGATGATGGAACCAAGTTTGGTTGTTCCTTGGTGCTGGGTCCTTTCTTCTGCACTTGCATCATGAATGGATCCTACAAATCAAATACTCTCTTCAAACATTCATTTTACTTACTACTATATCACATTTATCAAAATCTGTTCGCCGGCTGTAAGTCCTAATAATTCCTCAAAGATACAAAATAAGGTAAACTCCGCATGCACAGCAACTCTATAATTAACCCGGACCTCTCTTTGAGCGAAGCACTAGCAATGGGAATGTCTTCCTTACTATAGTCATTTTGCAACGTTAACATTTCTAATTATGGGGGACCTAAGAGAATTTTTTGTTTCGAAAGCATGATCATGATCTCCAATCCAAAAACAACAGCCTCCTTCGCAGGCGGGGAA
>JAQFXU010005415.1:0-11710 GCA_034693705.1 Spatulosminthurus flaviceps | reverse complement strand
CCGGATTAGCAACATTAGAGGACATTGGAGCATCTGTGAAACGGGCTGCATATTACCATGGACTTGGACGTCTGAGTGCCGCAAAGGTCATTGACCTGGTCTTAAATGATTTAGGAGACTTGTCTTCAGCATTAGGTTTGAAGAACAAGTTTAAATCCTATCAATTTTTAAGAAAAATACAAAACCTGACAAATTCGTTTCTAATTTTCACGTTCTGTGAATTTACAGGGAAGCACCAATTCTTCATGGGGGAACATCCTGGCGAAGTAGACTGCGCTGCATTTGCAATGTTGGCACAAATGATCTGGAATATGCCGGGATCTCCGTTTGAACCGGCTGTTAAACGTAACATTTTTTAGTTGGATTATTAGTCAATTTAAGCTGTGATAAAGTTATGATATTAAACCAATTTTTTGTGTCCTTTTGCTAGAATACCGTAACCTAATTGATTTTGTACTTCGAATGCGGGATAATTTTTGGCCTGACTGGCAAACCTTACTTCAAGTCCGTGGGCAGGAGAATTTAAATACACCTTCGATTTCTCCTGGTTCAGAATTCCTTCATAAAAGGTTAAGAAATTCTGGATCCAGTCATTGGGATTCCAGGTCAGGCAGCACCGTCACGTTGAAAGATGGAGAGGAGGCACGCAATGCAGAGGCTAGAGTACGACCACAAAAATCCAGTCATCATGGTATTCTCAAGACTTCAAGAAGTCATGATGACAACAATAGTCCTGGGCTACAGAAAATCCCACAGACCCCTCCCAATTGTCAGAACCCTTTTGAAGAAACTGGGGAAAACTTCCCTCCAGCGCATGTTCAAAATATTCCTGCAGGCATGATTCGACCCACACGGAATTGCCCTCTCACTGTGAGTTATGCTGATCCAAATCAACAGTTTTATCAGCATAATTCCCAAGCTTATACGCACGAACCCGTTCAGTCTTCCTTTTCTCACCATCGAATGGAACCTAATATGCCGGAAAGTATGAAAAATCCAGCTAATGGAAGGCAAGGCACGCCACCACCAAGCCACGGAAATGTTATTCAGCGGATTGCGCAGCAAAATGGAAACCAAAGAATTGGTAGTAATCAAAACCAAAATCTTCGTCCTAATACAAATGCTCCTGAGCTCCAACTTCAGAATTCTCCTAGTGGCGTAGGCATTTATTCAGGACAGCAATATCAAATGACTAATTTTAATGGGCAACAAAGGGACATTCAGGGAAACGCAGAAGGACTCCAACATTCTCCGGAAATCCTTTATCGGGATGACTTTAACCAACCAGGAAACTTTTACGTTCCTGTGCAACCACAATTGCAGTCAAATCAGTTTTATCAGCAAAATCACCCTCTGTCACCACCCCGGTTCATGATCAGACAAGCTCAACAAACCATGCATTTTCCTCAAAATAACGTGCCCCCAAATTTTCGTGAATATCCACCACAGTAATCCACTTCGAATTTGATTCATTCAAAATTGAATGAGCTCATGTTTTATGAGCTTAGAAACTTATTGCAAATTTTCGAGTATAATGTGTGGTTAAATAAATTATTGTCGCTATGGAACTACTATAGAGACCGTTTTTTCATGATACACTTATTTAACACATATACAAGCCTACACGGGTCATTATTCATTATAGAGCGATTGCGGATACAAGATTATTTATTTGCAAAAGATTTTTGGCGTTGCATAGTCATGACAAAATTGGCTGAGTTTGTGAATGTAAAATATAAAGAATAATATCCTCTTTGCTTTGCCAGACGCAGACGTTGCATTGCACATTGCATTGCCTTGTGGTCAATTCTGCATTCCTGAATTTATAGAGCAATCAAGAGTATCAAGACTAGAATAAGTAAGTGAGTACATGTTATCTGATCCTGAGATTATCTCACGACTGACTACTGACTACCACTTACAAGTTCACTTGTTTGGGCTTCTAAAATAAAAGACATCTAAAAACAGAACTAAATATTTATTTTTAATCGTAATCTGTCTTTAGCAGAGGTTTTCATTTCCAGAAATTATCGATTTGATAAAACCTCCCCGAATAGACAATGGATAAGAATAAGAAGGATGCACGGGCCGCTGAAAAAAGCACCACTGAGAAAGAGCGAAACCGAAGCAAGGCTGTAGAGAGACACCATTCGCAAGCTACGACATGGAGGAATTCGCTTCCGGCTCCACCGCCCACAATGGTCAGCGACGGCAAGGTTGATGATTCCAATTTAACTATTGGAGCATCTAACGTATTGTTTAATCAGTTTAATGAAAAACCAAAAATCTACGAAAACAACAGGTTAGAAGGCGCTTCTGTTTTCGGTGACATCGCCAGCGTCAGCGATGTATCAAAATTAAAGGGTATTGGAACTACAAGCAGCAAATCTACTATAAAATCTGAACCAATAAAATGTGATTCTCAATTGGAAACAACTGGTCGCCCACCGGCGAGCAAGAGCAAAGCAAACGGTGAAAGTTTCAAATTAAGGTCAGATAAATCCAATTACTCATTGGCATTCCGTCAAGACGAAGGAAGTGGTGATCACGTGTTTAATTTTACAGGCTGTAAGAACTTTTAATCAACTGTAATTTTGTGTTTTTAGTTACCCAATGCAGTGCAATTAATTTCAAAAAATTTATATTCATTTTGTCAAACAGTTGATTCTTCAGAGATAAACATCCTGAGTCATCGGTTCAGGAAACTGGACAAAAACAGTGATGGCTCCATAACAAAAGAGGAGTTTATGAGCATTCAAGAATTGCAGACAAATCCTTTGGTCTCCCGTGTCATCGAAATTTTTGATACAGACAAGACCGGCAGCATTAACTTCCGTGGTAAACTACTAAGTACTTATAATAATTGTGCTGCCATCTGCATCTATGCAGTTGTTTGTATTGCTGTATTACTGCAAGTCTCGTTTTTGAGTTTGAATAAGCTTAAAAAATCCCTCCAACAATTTTTTACACAGAATTCGTGAATGGGATGTCTCTCTTCAGTGAAAACAGCAAGACACAACGAGTCGGCATTTTGAGATTTGCTTTCCGAATTTACGACATTGACAATGACGGGTTTATTTCCAACGGAGAGTTATTTCAGGTTCGGATGAAATATTTACGGGTAGATTTATTTTCAATTGTTTTTTTAAAACCGGGATACTATAATTTCCTGGAATATTTCGTAATCATAAAGGTATTGAAGCTTATGGTCGGCGACAACATAACCGAAACGGAATTGCAGCAAATTGTTGACAAAACGATAATGTACTCAGATACCAATGGCGATGGCAAGATATCATTTCAAGAATTTTTAAATGCCACAGGAGGAATTGGTTACGAGCAAAAGATGGTGTTGATGAATTTATGAAGGAGCACGAAGTCACTCAGTCCTCAGTCACTGTCATGATCTGCAGTCCAATGTAGAATGTAGATGGTTACCAGTAAATAAATACGTATAAATAGGTTTCAAGCTACTGTCTGTATTTCATTTTGTGATTCTTAAAATTTTAATAAACTTGACGTACAAAACTCCAACACATTTTGTTTCTTTATATTCAATAATCCCATGAGGTTATTATGGGAGTTACGAGTTTAAAGTAAAGTTCACTTTTTAGTACAGTAACTAACCATGCCCCGTGCAGAGTTACAACGTGCCGAGCCGAGGCATAATAAGCGAAAACGAAAGGTGGAATGTGGAATTGGTAGATTGATTTCATTTCGAAATTCCCAAAGAGGGAGAAATAATATACGCAGAGTAGAATCAAGCGATAAATGATCTTATAAAAATAAGCACTTTGTTATTAGGAAAAGGGGAATAGCAAATTAGACATCCATGGAAAGACTTATTATTGGGTCAGAGGAACAAGTTGCTAGTTGATGCAAAAAGAGGAGAATACGAAGATTCAAGATACGTCGAGGATATTTATTTATCAACATGCTTCATTTATTGGTTTCTATTGACTATTGATAATAACTATTATTATTGCTGAATAAAAACAAAAATTCAAAATATTATGTGAGAAAAATGTATTTACAAAAAATGCAATTTGAGGTCTCCCCTTTTCGGCATCTTAGCGCATAACGGACTACGGACTTGGTGAATCACATAATCACACGTTACATGGTTATAAATAAATCAATAATGACATTAGCGTCAAGAATGTAAAATCACGACCACGAGCCGTTTTAGGATTTAGACTTTAGGATGAAATCTATAAGTTAGAAGACCGAAACACCCGACCCAGAAGATTTGATTGCCTGTGCTTGTGTGCTTATTCCCAGCCACTCTCTAAATTATTTAGTAGAGAAGATTAGAAGTAGGAATTAGCATGTATGAAAAAATCCCTCCTGCCCTGGTTGCCCGATCTTCGGGCCCAGGCCGTTACACCCCAGCAGGAGCTATCAGCTCTGACTCAGACTGGTTTAATTTTTTCAATTTCAAATTGCCCAAAATCGAAATCCCAGAATCATTGAAATCCATCGCAACTGAGAAAAAGCATGTATTCATTGCTGCAACTGTTACGGCAGCTCTCTCAATGGGGGGTTTCCTTTCCTGGTACGTGTACTCTTGTGTAACCCAGAAGTATAGCCTGGGTTCCAAGAAATCACGGAGCTCAGTCAAGCTTGGTATCGACAAGATTGAACGTTCTGCACCTCAAAATCGCCAGAAACGGTCTGGCACAGTTGATGCCGGGAAAAATGCCGTCGATGGAGTACTGATTCTTCATCAATGTCCGCGTGGTCGACGAACGCCCTGCATTGCTCCTTACCCTCTGAAGTTGGAAACCTTTTTAAGAATCTACAATATTAAATATGAGGTTCAACTCTTCACCTTTTTCGAGCATTTAATATCATATGTAAGATTTTGTGCTCTAGTTCATTATTTCTTGAAGATTGCAATATCTCATGAGAGGCTTTTCTTCAGGTGGACTTCAACAACCTGGAACCGAGACAAGCAGATGCTCCCTGGATAACTCTGGATTTAGAGGATGTCTGCGATTCCCAGAACTGCATGAGATTTTTGGTGGACCGGTATTCATTGGAGGTAGACAGTGGCTTCAGTGAGATAGACAAAGCAACTATCCGGGCTTACAATCATCTTTTGGAGAACCATTTGTATTGGTAAGAGGAATAAATTCTCCGACAGGACCACTCATATAATTACCATAGCGATCTACTCAGTTCTTGCTTTATTGATAGCTAATTCAAAGAAAACATAAAAGTAACTAGCAAGCACATGACCTACATAGTAATCCTCAGTTATCACTCACACAGTCACACAGCTCTTTTTAAATGTGATTTAACATAAGGGATTTAACTAAACATTCATGCTCTACGAGCCCTTGTCCAATTCCTAATTAATTTTGAACTTGTCAAATTCATTTTTTATTTAAGTAAGAAACTAGAATAAAGTCATGGAATTTTTTTAGGGGCATAGCACTGTGGCGTTGGGTCTATGACGGTGCCAGAAGCTTGGGTGAAATTCAGTTACTGCCATCAAAAACCCTACAAATGATTCCTCAAGTCTGCAAGACTGTTGAACAAGCAGCTTGGTTTCATGGAATAGGAAAGAAAAGTCCTCAAGATGTTACTGAAGCCATCAACGAAGATTTAGTAGCGCTTTCTAATTTGCTAGGTAATGTATTATTATTGTGTTTTGTAGTTGCTATATAAATACATTACTGTTGAGGAGAATCTTTGATCTTATTGAAATGCGCATGTATTTTTTGGCAAACAGGATCAAAGTCTTACTTCTTGGGAGAGAAGCCTTGTGAACTCGACTGCACCGCATTTGCAATGCTTTCTCAGATGTTATGGAACATGGATCGATCACCTTTCGAAAAAGCTATTAAAGGTACTGTCTCCATCCCTTCTCTCCTAAAGTATTTCCGTATAGCGTATAGTACAATTAATGCATTAGCGGATTTCTTATTAATTATTTTACCCAAAATTTTCAATTTTAGATAAGCACACAAACTTGTCGGAGTTTTGTTGGAGAATACGAACATTATATTGGCCTGATTGGGACAGCTGTCTCAGCAACGAATCCGAACATTCGACCGATAGGGAGACTAGTAAGTGATGATATCCAAGTCAAAGCAAGCGGACCTGCATACACCTCCTACTTCCTACCAGTCGAAAACATTAATCACCAAAACACGTGCGTTTTTCCTATGGACCCTAATCCGGCCTAAAAAGCTGTTGCTGGTACTGTACACAGTCACAATTAGTGCATTGCAATTAGGTAAATTGTGCACCTCCTATGCATTAAACCTAGAAAAATCTTTTTGAGAGTTAGTCCAACGATGCCGGTGGACCTTTCGATGACACACACACACAAGTCACAACAGCTGTAATGTAATGGTATGGTGTAGAATTTGCCTTAGAATATCATGGAATATATTTTTAAGCCATTATTTGGTTGTGTTCTATTATGACTCATAGTCATAGGGATGAGCAAATGCTCACGAACGTGCACATGACACTGTGAATATGAATGTATTCTTAAAAAAAATACAAAACCAAGTTAAAATCTACACACAGCCACAGCCTGTGGATCAGCATTGGTACATTTTCTCAGAATCGGATTTACTTCACCTACGTACATGCGATTTGCTCCGCCGCATACATAGATTTCATATGAATAATTACCACGCCAGTCCCAGTTTCCAATGAAATGATGCAAGAACTTATGTGTGTATAAGACAGTTTACCCAATTGTGTATACATTATATTAGTATTTATAATTACATGAAAAACACAGCGCATAAAAAATGATAGAATGAGAGGTTGGGACTTTGGAAGTTCAGACTAGGACTAGGACTTGGTTAAAAAAACAAACTCCTTAAAAGGAGCAGTTATTTTTAACTGTGTATTCATATTTTATGCAGCGCATTTTATTTTGTGCAGCAATATTAAGCTGATATCTCGTTCTATAATAATCGTTACTTGCTATATTTGCTTTGGGCATGGATGAAGACTCTATTTATTTGTAAAGATAAGGAATGTAATGTAATTTTGATATTTTGAGTCTTTGAATTGAAGTCCTTCGACTTCCCGAGATGTTCATGAATTAACATATAGTGAGTCTACCATTGGAATACTTCTATAAAGTTCATCCTTATCAGTCATAATCCATACAAGGTCCGGGTTCTATTTGCGGAGACAATAATAATCCTGTATTAAGTCCATACAAACTTGTACTTACTTATAACCCAACAAATGAAAAGCATGGAAGTTTCATCAAAAGTTCAACGCTTAAATATAGTGCTTCCTTTTTTGTTATCAGCATGACTGGTTTGCTTGCATGTTCAATAATTTAGGAATTTTATTTATCAATTTACTTATATACTTATGAATGTCATCGAAGCTCGAGCAAATAACCATTCATTTATGGATACATGCATGAAAGCATCAGGCGTTTTCTTTCCAATACAAGCTGCTCATATTACAGCTTGGTTCGTAGCCAAGTATTTTCCAGACACTAAAAGGGGCGAGGCTTAAGTACACCCAAAGGTTTGCTCCCAGGGATCGAGATTTATGTATAGGTACGTGTGAGATACTTTAACTTCACCTTGTACTTACTAAGTATTGTGGTAATAAGACCTGTTTTTACGCTTCAGTGTTTTTACGTCAGGTGCGGTTCCATTCAGTTCTTACTCATCCGCCCGCAAAGATAGAAACAGAAACTTCCTTCCCTTCAATTCAGGTAAGAAAAAAACATTTTTCTATTTACTTACTTGCGTGATACATACAGCATTTATTAGTATTTTTGAATATACTAAGTTTAGTGAGTAAGTTATTAAATAAATTATTTGTGTTGAAAAATGCACTTTTGTCGTTATTTAATTGAAAGCTTTACGTGTCTGCGGTAAATAGATGAATTTTGGTTATGTCTGTACATCCTGTGACTTCGAATGAAATTACCTTTTTAGAAACTTGATCTACTGTACAGTAAGTGAATCCTTCATTAAGGTAGGATTAACCTTTTTATTAAACCCAACTTGTGGGTGTGATCCGTGCAGAGTGCTGAAATGCATATTGAATTATGTGGGTTTAATTTTTAAAGTGAGGTTCTTATCTGAATGTATTTCAATAAAGAACTTATAGCTGTCCATTTTTTGCAGAATTATTATAAACGACAACAATGGCAACCATGAAGCATGTCAGCTTGCTATTTACTATGACTGTACTCCTAATCGTAAGTGGAGGACAGGCGAAAAGGAAAAATGTGCCTTATGTAGTTCACCGGTGGTATGCCATGCCGGGGTCTGGATACAGTGACACTCCCTACAGTGAGTGCAACGGGGCTGACGGAAAAGTTTCGAAAGTTGAGGTGATTCCATGTGAAATTGAAGATGATGCCTGCATCCTACGAGCCGGTGCAAATGCAACAATCAAAATAGACTTTACATCCAATGTGGCCTCCCCGACTTTAAAAGCAAAGGTTCATGGAATCGTTGGATCAATCCCCATTCCTTTTCACATACCGCAGGTAATAATTGCTATATGTGTTGCTGTTGCTGTTACATAGATATGTGATGATTGTTGTTCAAAACTTGATTTGTGGGAGAAATTATCAATCCTTCTTGCGTAGTATAAGGAATGGGAGTTAGAGTTCGATTAAAATTTAACCTTGAATGAAATAAATTTTCCATTATTTTTTTACTTCCAGGGCAATGCCTGCAACAGCGGAGTTGAGTGCCCGATCGCTCCGTCCTCCAGTTATAATTATGTCGCTCAGATTCCAGTCTTGAAAACTTATCCCAAGTTGAGTGTCAAAGTCAAGTGGGAGCTGGTTGACAAGGAGAACAAAGACGTAGCCTGTGTGATTATTCCTGCTAAGATTCGTTGATGTACTGCCATGTAATTGCGTCTGTGTGATCCCTGTTAAGTTTTGACGAACAGAATTTTGCCATGACTTGTATATGCTAGATCTTTGGAGCAAAAATGCGATTATATGTATGTATATCCTGTCCTATTGTAATTAAGTCTGCGATTATTGTTAGTTACCATTGTTATAATCCTATGTAATTACAATTACTATTACTTGGAGTCTTCGAGTCGTCGAAGACAAAAGTTGAGTTCCCAAAACGAAACTTTTATTTTCCACGCTTCCTTCTTCCCCATGCATTTTGATTTTTATGAGTGCTCAACATTAATTTTGAAACGAGTTTAACATGTTTTTTCACGCTAATAATTTTTTTCTCTTGCTGCCAGTTTGATTTGCAAGTATTTGTCAAAAATGCGTACGAAAAATTTCATCTTCAACTAGTATGAGTTGCATTCATATGATTCCTCCACTACCCCTCAAACGAATTATTGCTGCTTTCTTGCGTTTATGTTAGCAGATTTGTTGGAATGAATAAATATTTTGTGACAAGCTTATGCGAGCATTTTCAAGTATTTCATGTTTACTCATTATTTGTAACAAAATTGGTCAAGTGAAGTTTAGAAGGAGTTTTATCTTGTAAAAGGCTATGTCCAATTAAAAGGTATCGAGGAATCTTACAAGCTATTGCTTGTTAGTAGTAACACAATTGCCTAATTTGTATTGAGAGAAAACTAGTAAGAAGGATAAGCGTGTATTAGGATTCATCATAGTCAGCAAGTCAGTACCACTACACACCTTAAGCCACCACCACAACAGCGGCAAAAATCAGATCAATGAGAAGATGAAAACTTCCTCACACATAGATAGAGAGAATGTCAATAAGATGTAGAATTGAGTACAAGGGAAGAATCAGAATGACTTCGCATCTACAAACAGACTTGCACTTCTGGTTTCGTGCCAACATTTAATGATTTAATCTCCTTTAAACACTCATTTGAAGGAAGGGGAAGTTAAAATTATATTCTTCTTCTATATGTACATGTGTAAAACCAAGCTGATGAGATTTTCTGAAACAGTCGTATGCATGCCAGCAGAGTAGTTCGTAGTAGAAGGAAAATTGTAATGTGAACAAAGAGGTGCTAACCTAACATCATAACTATTCTTAATATATTCCACTCTACATAATAATTAAGAGAAACTCTCATTCCTCATTTTGTCTTCTAAATGAAGGATCCATGTTAGATTCTATAACAAGTACCATGTCATATCAGATCGCCAAAGATCTCACAAGCTCCGAAAACTTCATTGCATACAAAATCTTTACCCTGAATAGCCCTAGTAATAGTAATAGTACTAGTTATACAGTTCAGGTGATATTGTTATTATTCACATACTTGAGAAAAGATGCCCTCCCAGAAAATATTATATTACATGTTCTCGCAGAGCTACTAAGCCTGTCGTAATATGCACGTAGGCAATAAAATGCAAAGCAAATCCTTTTTAGCACGTAGAGTTTTTAAGAACTAAAATTATTATTATTGCTATTGTAGCTTTTAGTAATCTGGCAGGTCTTCGCCTATACTATACTGTAGATTTGATGAATATGTGCGAAGTTAAAAACCGCTAATTTAAGTGTGAAGTAATCTCTCATCATTCGTATTATTTTATTTTACGTTTAGTACATGAGGACGTACAAATTTTCAAGCTCCATTATAGCATTAGTCAATTAGCTTCAATTCCCTGTAATTGCTATATTTTTGATTTCAAAACACTTTGAGTAGTACTGTTATTGTTATTAACAACCCTGAAGAACTGTATTACTGTCATTATTAACTCGAGGATGTTGCATGTGATTGTGACTCAGAAAAAATGCTCTTGTCAGATCCTGTACACACTTTCTGTCATTACAAATATCCTTTCTGCTCAAACTTATTAGGAGCAGTCAAGTTCACACTTAATCTGACGTCTCCAAAACCAAATATAATAAAACTAGATTGACACAGTCCAAGTTTGTCTTCCAATGGTTTTTACAGTTGGACAAGACAAGCTAGTGCTTTTAAAATGGCAATACCGCTGATTTGACGTCCAAATAATATTACCGATATTTCACATGACAATTACTTTTTGTGAGGATTTATTTCAGGGGATTTTAGGACAGACAGTTATCGGTCGGTCATTAGAGGCCAACACAGTTAGTTAAAGAAATGACACATTACGAAACGATTTTATTGTTCATTTGATTTCCTATTCCCATTACCCATCTCTTTCCTATATATTGCTCCAATTTTACTGATCTGTTCAGAGAATTTCCTTACAGTAAACTGACAAAAATCTGATCATAGACGATACGGACTGCTAACTTATATTGTAGGTTTATTGTGACATTATACACAGCTATATACCTTAACTCTTTATCACCGTGTTTTGCTTCAATGCTTCCTTAGATTTTGTATGCATTACGGAAATAGGTCAAGGAATTTTTTTAGGCTTTGAGGTAAAATCCAACGACACTTTTTTGTCTATTTGTTGTGGAATCCACGTTGCTTTGAGCGTTACAATTTATGTATACATTGTATATATGCTAAGGCACGTGTGAAGGTGTGAATGATATGGTTCCTTGTTCCTTCATTCGGAATTGTGTAACATCAGTAGCATCTGTTCGGCAAGAAAGCTTCTTGATATTATTGAGCAGCATGTTCAAGTTTCAAGATCAAAGGAAGAAATTCACTGCGAGCTCATCCCTTAATTTGAATAATGTACAGAGTTACTTTTTCCCAAATAGGAATGCGGAAAACCTTTGTGTATGGGAATGAGTAACAGTGCTTATGAGTTTGTAGTACTGAACAAGAGGTGAACGTTGGTGGTGGTTACAGGGTG
>JAQFXU010005414.1:0-11711 GCA_034693705.1 Spatulosminthurus flaviceps | reverse complement strand
AGCCAAAAATCCTTTGTATGAAAATTACTTGCACGGTTTTGTGGTCTCATGTTTTTTGTATATATTGGTGGCTGGAGCGGATATAGGAACGTGATTTTGGAAGGGGGAGGGCTTTGGTGGTAAAAGTAAAAATAGTGCAGGAGAAATTTCGGGGTACTCTGTTAAGAAAATAATATACATAACAACTCAAATCCATACATAGCTTGTGGATTTATTTTGGGGCGAGAAAATAACGTTGGCCACCAAAACTTAGTTAGCTTGGGGCAATATTTCAGCCGTTTTACTACGCAATTCTGGCCAATCCGAGCTCTTAAGCCATTTTGCCTTGTAATTCTGGCCAACGCAAGCTAAATTTGAGCCATTTTGTCCATTTTATCGACTACGACTTTTACTAAAATTTCGACCAGCGCTAAATTCTTTAGTTGATGCTGCAAATTTTGTCGGCGGGAAATTAAAATCGAAGCGAAGAAAAATTCACCCTTCCAATTTCCTTACATAAAATTTTTGGTACTTCCTTGGGGGTGTCAAAATAAACTGTACCCACCCCCCCCCCCACCGCCTACCCCGTTCCATTGCCAGAATATGCCAATATAACCGTGTTTTTTATGTTATTTTCATACCAATCTGTATAGGTTTAATGTTAAGAAAAATGTACATATATTTTTTGGATGACTTGGTGTGCATGGTAGACTTGACCTCATGAAAGCCTCGTAACGTCGTGATGGTTATTTATGCATATATTTTTATATGAGGGGGCCATCTTGTATGGTAATATTGGCTCCTTTAAAATTCATTGTGGTCCTCTGTGTTTTATGTCTATATACCTAAGCGCTATATATGCACAAGCTTTTGTAGAGAGTGAGATTCCTTTGTAGTATAAAGGGAAGAAGAAGAAGAAGATGTCAAAAGATTCTGGAGAGTTAGAAATCATCAAGTGAAGTATACAGGAGTTTTGACGTGTGTATATCCTGTACGTACATGTACATAAGGGTTTTCTTACTCCGCGTTTCCATGAATTATTCATCGAGTGAAAGTTGGTATTTTTTCCCTAATTTTTTCCTCTCTCTCTCTCTCGTCGACTCCACAGCCTCTTCGTTACTTCTTCTTCTTCTTTTACATCGCTTCCAAAATGGTTTTGTTATAAGCTCGCCTCGTATTCATTGGGATGGATGGCAGGTTTTCCTTCCTGACGTGTAAAGGATGTCTTGTTGTTTGTAGGGGAGAGAAGACTAAAGCTCCTGTTTGTATTGCCTTTTTTCTTGTTGTTGTTCTCTGTGAGTGTGTGAAGTTCCGACATACAGAAATCCTGCAATTTATCCACAATAAAAAATGACTTTACTACTACTACTACTATTTGGCGGAAACTTTGTATTGATTACGTTATTCTATACATGAGACATGGTTGTAGAAGTTTGTCAGAATTTTTATCCTCCCATGCATGGAGTGGTAGTGTCTGGCTTTGTTCTTAAGAAATGAGGCAAAACTTTTTTTTCCGTGCTCATCTCATTTTCCCTGTGTATGCATTTATATGGAGATTTAATGGATATTTTGAAAGTTATAATATCAATTGTGATATTTTAATTTCCTAATTGATTCCTGACAAACCTGACATGTTTTTTCTTATTGATTTATGGTATTTTTCTCTTTCATGTGTAATCGGTATAGTAGTGACTCTGAATGAAGGTATGCGTTGCTGGGCATAAGTAATAAAGTCAATTTTTCATGCCTGTGTGCTCCTCTTACTTAAGCTATTGTTTTATTGCTGTTAGTCGTGGTTTTACGGAATATTTTCCAGCCTCAATTAGAAGCATCGTTGAATTAATGTGACATCCTTTGTAGAGCACGTATTTTGAAAATCCATGGAATTCTTATTCAGTGGGTTATTTTTGAAAGGCATTATATTGGAAATCCTATGAGATTTTTAAAGGCATTGGAAATCCTATGGGATTTTAAATGCAATAGAAATCCGATGATAATTTTGAAGGCATTGGGAAACCTATGATAAATTTTGAAGGAAAATTGGAAATCCGATGATAATTTTCAAGGAAAATTGGAAATCCTATGAGTTTTTTGAAGGCATTGGAAAACCTAGGAGATTTTGAAAGGGAATGAAAATCCCACATGAGCTTTAAAAGGCCGGAATAATATTTTCTTTTGAAGACGGGTCTTCTTGTTTGTAGTATCCGGGGAATGAGAAATGACGGATTTCTTTCATTTCCAAATTGAAACTTCCTGAAAAATTTGTAAAATAAACAGTAATTTTTGAGATTGTCAAAAAAGAGTTTGCCTTGACTAGAGAGGAAGGATTTTTTTTTTGGAAATGCTTTGAAATAAAAATGAATAAACTTTTGACAGTTGAATATATTTCCTTTTTGCCATTACCTTGATTGACAGCATAGAAAATAAAATTGGGGACGCTGTGATTTCTATGGTAGTTATTATATACTACTAAAAGTAAATAAAATGTGAAATCATGGTAAACATTGATATTTTCCTAGACCTTTGAGCAAATAAAGTTGATGGTGTCATCACATCTTTTTACAGCATTACTTTCAACGGTAGCGCATATGCATGAGAACCGTGTGAAGAAATCATCGATGATTTAAACGAAATTTTTACCATGGAAATTTTGCAAGGGAAATTTTTCACGGTCCACCTCAGATTTTTGACCCATGAAACTATCAAATTCAACTAAAATTCTGACTCAACCCAAATTTTTAACGTTTTTAGCGAAACATTTCTAAAAATGCATCTCAAACTAGAGAAAATGCCATTTTAATATTAACACTCGATACAAAATTTCAGCCCATGTGCCTCAAATTTACGACAACGCAATTAAATTTCCTGGCTTATGTGCATAAAAATTAACGCCACACTTTTCCACCATTCCAATCCATGCCCACTCCTAAAATTTCCCAACCAACTGTCTATAAATTATTAAACCATTGAAAAAATCCTCCTTCAAATTACTCTTCTCCTCACACTCAAAAAAACTATACAGTTATATTAAAAGAATAAGACTATAACAACAGATGCTTTACATCTGCCTCAGCAAGCAAAATGACTCTCCAAATAAAAAGATTCTTGAACAATCATCATAAGTTTGTTACTCCAATGCCCATTATTATTATTACTATATTGAAAGACAAACATATTAAATTCACATTATTTACCTTGAATTCTCAGCACAATCACTCCCTCACCCAAGTAAGAAAGATAAAACCAATAGACAAATTCCTATGTATTCTTCCCATTTATAAATAACATACAGAGCATGAGTTGCATTTTTATCCTTTTATTTTCCACGAGTCTTCTTTTCTCCTTCTCCACAAGCAATTGAACCAAATTTTATTAATTCCCATTCAAAAGAAAAAACTGCACTTTATATTCAAAAACGTCAATTTCATTAAAATCCTCTAGTCATTTTGAATGACAAGGCAATATCCTACTTGGGATCCACCAGATGTTAACCTTTATGCATATTGAGAATATTGTCATAGCTTTTTGCAATAGCAAAAAATTTCCCGTTGTCTGTACATAAAATAAATACGAAGAAGAAATAATACTGAGAAAAATCATGTAAGAAGGAAACAAATTTTTATCATTGGTCTTTCCCTATTATTATGACATGCTTATCGACAGCAGCCCTCTTGTCTATATCTAAATACTATAGTAGTAAGCACCAAAGAAGTTGAGTCTGATTGTGCAATTGTGAATATGAAACGGTGCTTTTTTTCTTCCCTTCTTCTTCTTCTCGTTCTTCCTCAAAAATCTGTTTTTATTTTGGCTGAGGGAGACTCAAGCCTTGCCAGGCGTCATGGTTTAGGCACATGAGAAAAGTATTATTATTATTATTATCATCATCACTATAGCCATTACCAAAGCCCTTACGGTTCATACGCTCCTGTCACGACGTCATCTCGTTCTAATAGAGTGGATAGAGAATTCGTGGCTTTACGCCTTGGTTAACGCTCATTTTGAAAGGGAGAGAGAGAGAGAGATAAAAAGGGTCTTTTTTTCTCTCCTCCGCTCCGTAAAAACTTGACATGTGTTTTAGTTCTGGGTGTTTATGAGAGCAGCCAAGTGCATCAATAGCATTGGAAATAGCTTTCGGCTTCTATAAATGCTTTGATTTACTTTTGTCACACAACCGACATTTATGAGTCGTGTGTGTGTAAGAATAAGTCCCGAGAATAGACAGACGGGTTGACAGGGTCTATAGGGCTTGAAGCCAAATCTGTGTATATGGATAGATTATTATGTCTCTATCAAAATACTATGGGAGAGAGAGCAGGTGGTCCTAAAGTTTTCATCAACAGAGAAAGATTTTGTGAAATGAGTGGGAGTAAAAATGCTGGGGCTGAGGATTTTTTTGGGGTGGGAAAAAAGGATTTTCTTCCCATTAAATGCCTATGTTTTCATTATAGTAAATGTATAGTTATTTTCTTAGTACTTATTGTTACTTATAGGTCAGGAGAGGATTACCTGCTGAGAGTGGCTGAGTGAGTCAATGTTAAAAGGAACACCTAGTGCATGAATTGAGATGGGTTTATAGAGAAATGCTTTTTCGGAGCGGAGGAGAGCTATATAGAAAATCCCGCCCTACAGAATTCTAATATCTCTAGTTTCCAGTTGAGAGGACTAAAGAGACTTGAGAGAGTGACTGAGCTTCGCTAGATATATACACAAGTCATTACCTTTTGATGTTATTGGGGAGATAATAATGGTGGAAGTCGCGGCGGAGTGTAGGAGATAGCATAGATTGACTCTCAAGTGGATTAAGGTCGGTCCTTATGGTGGAAATAGGCGTGTGGAGGAGGGGGATTTTAAAAAAACCGTGCTTAGAACGAGGTGCTTTGTCACACGGACATGGACGCAATATTGGCAATACAGTACTTGAGGGGGTAGGTATTTTGAAATAAACCTGCATAGCAAAATGTCAATGTAAATTTAAAAAGTTTTCAAAAATATAAGCATTATTTGCTACTTGCAAAAAAGGGCTAAAATGGAAGGAAGCGCCAAATCAGGACGCTTCAACTTTTAAAGGATAAAAGGGCTCTATTTTGCTCCCGTTTATACTCCTGTGTCTACGCATGTCCACGCATGCGCATAAAATTAGCTTATTTAAAAACTAATTATTTGCATACTTACACAGCCCCTCTTTTTTGAAATCACCCGCTCAATACTCAGCATCAGTAGAGGGACGGAGCTTCGCCCCTTAAATAAATTTATCAGCATAGGTTGGTTCTTCCACTACTCCGGAAGCATTAGCTGAGATTGAGAGAGAGAGGAGAAGAATTTCCCGGAAATTTTTGAATTTCCCCGGCGGAAGCACTTCCTCTACAACATAAACTTTAAGATGACCTTATAAAACACTATGGCACTCAAGTAGCTCCCTACACCTATACATTACCTGACTATCTGCGTATCCTTACCAAGTACCATACAATTTGAAATCCCTTCTAAAAAAATATCATTTCAATTCCCTGGGAAAGAAAGTTGCTTCATTTCTTACTAAAATATATACATAATTTTCTATCTACTCCCAAGGCAATCCCCATATATATTTCTCCGGAAGATCCCTCTCTTTTTTCACATGGTAATTAGAAAGCTCGTTATCCTCCGAGTGCGGTGAAAGTAATCAAGCTTGAAAAGTAAATTCAATATTCAAGATTTCTCCAGCTTCATTACCCCTGCAAACTCATTGAAAGAGCCAAAAACCTGTAAATTTCACTCTCTCTCTCTCAAGATTATATTTCCCACACCAAATCATTTCCACATACGAAAAGTTTCCAAGTAATCTCCCACTTTCCTCCACAATTTCCTCTTTTCCCTATATCCATATATCTATCTCAGCCAAACATTTGAATCTTCAATAAGATTCACCTCTTCCGGAAGATTTCTTCCCATACTAATACGCTAACCAGCCCAGCGCAGGTATATAGTTAAATCAAAGCACATCCATCCCCTTAATTCCCAACGATTCCCAAACATTGGTGAAAGGAGGTAATTTAAAGAAAAAATAGAGGAACTCCACACAGTTTCACTCGAGAAGATCCTCCCGTGCCACGAATAGCCCACTCGGATTATCGATTACAAATGAAAAGTGATTGTGGAAGTAATGAAAGGGAAATAAAAGGGATAAAGACAGATTTATTTCTAAGGAAAATACAAGAGGACGAATGTGTGTGAGAGAGAAAGAGACACGATGTTGACTCCATCCTCCTCACAATATTATCATGTTATTAGGCTCATGTAGGACGACATGTTCCTTTTAATAGCAACTCTCCAGGAGAGCTTGGGTCCTCCAGAGAATTGCTTTTCATCTTACGACAAAAACCCTTTGCTTTAAACTTGAGGGAATACTACACTACTACTCCTTCTTCTTCTTCTTCTTCTCTCTCCAGCTGATTTACAGGGATGATACCCTCAGCCCAGGCTAATAGTTTCAAACGTACGTGTTATTATTATAAGATGTACATATCTATATAGAAAAGCAGAGAGAGAGAGAGAGAGAATTCCCAGGGAATGTGAAACTTGAGAAATTTTATAGCCTGGCACTGGCAGACTTCCGCACAGATAAGCATTTAGATTGAATTCAGTTTCACTCAAGTCACAAAACTCCCTCACTTCCCAAGGTCCTTCCTACATCGCAAAACTATAGTATAGGAGTGTAAGACTCTGAGTGAGAGAGAGAGAGCAGAGCTCCATAGAGAATATATACACAGAGAGAAAAGACAAGTCTAATACAATGTTGAAATTCCATTTACTCTTTTACGCTCCCTGCATCGGATATTAAGGGGAAATATCGATTAGTCTATGAATAGACTCATCAGGAACGGAAGCATTTCTACAGAGCTCCATGTACAAACTAACTAAATAGCTTTATATAGGAGAAGCTCCTCTATGTATTAGATTCCATACTATATATAAACATGTAAGATGAAAGCCGGGATTTTAAGTGAGCGCGGAAAAAAAACCTTGTGTGATTCAAATCAAAACTTTTCTAAAGACTCAACCTCACACATACTAATTCACTCATTTTCTTCATTTCTCTCTCTCTCTCTCTCTCTCGCCTATTGTTCCCATCTCCTATCCTTCATAGGCCTATTAGAGTATTTCAACTCAATTAATAATTTTCTAGGGAAATATACTATGTATGTACATGTACACAGTATATTTATACACAATGGGTAAATATAATTAGTAATTTCTCACTAGTTCCGGCTTGACTTGTAAACTTATTATTAATAAATGCCATAGTTCCCCCTTATAATTTGTATTATTAATTTGCACGGATAACCTTCCCTTTTTAGAGGGTATTTTATAGTAGTGTGTTTTATATAGTGTATGAAAAGGACAGAGAGACGAAGAGTTTGTGACTTAGTGGAGGACTTGAGCCATGCTATTTACTTAAGCATACAAATGTCTCTATAATTTTTAATCAAAAACTCCAAGGCTACAATTTTCCACATGTTGAGCAAATATTCATGCTCAATGAATTGCCATTTCCTACAATACAAATTTCATACTATAATTACAGCTGTTCTGTGTCGTTGTCGTCCTGAAAAACTAAATTAACTTAGGAATAGGAAGACACACACACACACACACACACACACACACACACACACACACACAAACAGAGAGGACAGATCATGTTCCATATTTCTATTGTATAGATTCTATGGGATTATTACGTGATTGTGTGTGTGTGTGTGTAGAATAATTGTAGGCTCATTGGCTTGCTCGCTATTTATTTGAATGAGTGAAAATGTACAAGGATAATTTTAGTGGAATGACAGCCTAAATTATTATAAATTATTATCCGTCGAGCAAAATGATTCATTATTTGAAACTATTGTTATTATTCCGACATTTACATAGTAATAATACTACTAATAATGACAATCATCATCATCATCATACCCAAGGGTTCTAAAGGTTTGCAATATGTAGCTGGCCCCTGACAACTGAGCACACAATTTTAGCCTTTACAATAGATACATTTCCAATGTATCTAAACTTTGTCAGACTTTACGCCACATGCTTGATTGTCATATTTACACTAATAAAGCCTGCTCTTGTAGGATATAAAACCATGGCCTTTAATGAACAATACCTGATATGATGAAGATGGATGGAAAGTTTCACACTTATACAACTAATTACACGAATTATTTCCTTACCTTCAGCCCAAGAGAGCCAATGAGCCTTAGCACTGGAAAGGCTCATGTTACTATGTGTAGGTAAATGACAAAATATGGTCTCCCCCACGTGTGGGGAAGCATGAGCACCATACAGCTTTAACTTTTTTTTGGCCATAGAGACATACGTATAGGAATTTCAAAGCATTAAATAAATGACATTTGGAGCCGATAATAAAAATTACATAGCTTATTATTATAGATACTACGGGCTTTGCTTGTCTCTCTCTCTCTCACATAGATATTTACCTTAATGTGATAAAGAGGGTTTGAGCTCTCTACTGACGTGGAGACTGATATTATTTGTGTAGAGATATGGAGGATATATTATTCTCGGGCTAACCTTTATATGTATGTAGAAGCCTATGATAGAGGTGCGTGCATTAATTCCAAATGCTCCTACTACTACTTATTTACTATTACCGATTATTATGGAGAAGAGAGGAAAAATTAGCTTAATTTCCAGCTCTCATATTCATACAGAGCAAAGTTTTGTGGATTGGCATTATACATAATATACTAGTAGTAGAGTAGAGAAAAGCTCGAGTATCGAACCTTGACAGGCATTTATGGTGATGAAATGATGTAAATAATCAAGTGTGTGTACCAATAGGATTTCCATATACCTGTGTGTGTGTGTGTGTCTGTAGTTCTTTCTATGGAGTGTTGTATACGGTTAGTAAAATCCATATGAAATTTAAATATGTAAAGGAATATCACTAACCTGAAAACACACGCTCATCATGATGATAATAATGATGATGATGATGATGATCATGAGGAGAAGTAACCCTTTTCTTCTTCCTTTTGTTAGTCCATTGACTGACGTGGGTAGATTTGCCTCTCTTTGGTTCAGGCTGCCTCTTACTTCATAAAGTGACTTTATAGCGTAGATATACTATATGAGGAGGCTCCGTAAGTAAGTAAGTAAGTAAGTAATTGAGTCGCAAATTATTCTCAAGACTAGGACAGATTTTTGTAAGTCCTATTGTTGTTGTAATTGAAATAGGCAGCATAGCGCAGAGACAGTATATTGTAGTGTGAGGAGTGAGGAGCTTTTACTTGATTTATTTATTTATCTTTTGCAATAATGTTATTATCATTTACAATTCAAGCTGCATCATCTTCTCAGGTTAGAATTTGTCTTGCAATTGTATGTATTACTAAAGGAGTACATTTCATAGGAGTAGTGTATCATATATTCAAATGAATATTTAACGAAAAAATTTTCTTTCCCCATAAACTTGTGTGTTTCCCTTTTTTTATATTATAGAGTACAGTTGCAAGTTGCTAAATGCTTGGGTACCTTACTTTATAGATACGTATAGTTATACTGCTCGTGTGTCGCGAGGATGTGATTTGCAAATTGTTTGGTCATTTTTACATCATAACCTCGCTCATGTAGATAAGTGTGTATGCTTTTAACGTAAGAAATTTGGGGTGTGAATTGAGTGTATGATTGTTGAGATGAAAATTTTCTTTGCACGTTCTTTGTATAGTTGGTAGTATACGTTTCAATGTAATTAGACCTTTTCTTCCTATGTAATTACATGGGGACGGACGTCGGGATGTCTAATTTGCAGTTTAGCTCTGTAATTTTTTTGACGGGTAGAGGGCTTTTAAGTGCGTATACGTATGTTATACCGTACCGCGTGTACATTTTAATATTAAAATAAGTGTTTTTATGACTCTTCTAATAATATTATTTAATTATTTAAGCTTTTAGCACTGAATAATTATTTCTTGGATGGAAAGTGTGAAGGGGTTTTTTGGGGCGGAAGAGAAATAATATATTTAAAAGGAATATGAAACGTAAAATAAGTCCAGTGTCATGGAAATTACATATACAATTTTAATAGAGGAAATTTTGTATTAAGAAAAATAAAGAAAAAACACTTAGAAAATGTTAAAAATAGAAAAAAAATGTAGGAAATCATCAAGGAAAAAGAATTTTTTCGTGTGAGAAATAATTTTTCAATGATTTTTGTATTGTTTTTTTACAGACGCTGCAGCTTAGCTTAGCTTATAGCTGAGGAGGACGAATAAAGTGGACTGAGAAAACTTGACTGAAGAAAATAACAAGAACAACGACACGAGTAAATTGAAGACTTTTTTATGAAGAAAGCAGCAGGAGGAAGAGCAAGAAGAGCAGGAAAAGAAAAAATCCGACAGAAGAGATCGATAATTTGAGGGGGACCTTTTTCTCACTCACAAAGACACGACTATTGTTCCTCATTATTTTGTCTTATCCTTTGAAGAAAAAATAATATTCAATTTAGGAAGTTTACACAAATCAATGGAGTGCTTATGATATCGTGGAAAGTTTTGTAGTAGAGACTCTCTCATTAATTGAGAATTAGAGCAGGGGAAAATTAGTTTTTTTGGCTGGTTCTTTCTTGAGAGAACTGAAGAAGAAGATTAGAGAAGGCTGAATGCGAAAGTTAAATGAAAAGACAATGTTCTTCAAGGTCCTGTTCCGTCGACGTCCCTCATTATTCCTCAAAGTAATCGTCCTACTATCCCTAGCTTGGTTGACCTTAATTCTCCTCCTGGAGTACAATAGTCACAGTAGTGGTAGTAGTAATTTAAGTAATAGTAATAGTAACAACAATGAGATAGTCAAACCACCCGAGAAGCTTGTGTTCCTACCAAGGGATGGGGAGGGGGAGGAGGAGCTGGGAGGGAAGGACCGACGTCCAGAGAGTCATAATGAGATTGTGAGAGACAATGAAATTAATAGGGATGTGAATCGTCTTGAGGGGGATCAGGCCCAGAGAGTTATTGAGAAGCCGGATCAACCCGAGAAGAAGACCACGTATGATCCCAATGGACCAGGTGAAATGGGCAAACCTTTTAGAACTCCCAAGAATTTAACCGCCGCCGAAAAGAAACTCGTGAGTGATGGCTGGCAAAATAATGCTTTTAACCAGTACGCTTCCGATAAGATTAGTGTGCGAAGACGACTTCCGGACCCCAGGGATGAATGGTGAGTGTCAATTTAAAAAATGTATATAGATATTTATTATTTTTTAGATCGTGATATTTTATCTCTACGTTCCTAACCCCAAAGCCAAAATGTTATCACTGCATGGGTCAAAATTTGAGTTGTGGCGCTAAACCTTGCATACATTCCAGTATTGACATCATCCAAAACGGTTGCATCGTCAGTTCAGGCAGAATATCAGTCCCACGCGCCTAAATGTCACGCTATCGCAAATGAGCGTCATTTTTTAAAATAAATTTTTGGATTTGTTTTTAAAATGTTAACTTTTAACCTTATAACGTTTGATTTACTGAGAGCGCGAAATTTGAATTTCCCGTTCCGCTATAACGATCGAGTCCAAGTCCAAATGGCTCCAGTCCCTGCCAAAATGTCACTGTAGCAAATGACCGGGATTTTTGAAAATAATTTTTGGATTTGTTTTTTAAATTTTAACCTTAACGTTATTTAAACGTTTGATTTACTGAGAGCGCGAAATTTAAATTTCTCGGGCCTCGTGTTCC
>JAQFXU010005413.1:0-11716 GCA_034693705.1 Spatulosminthurus flaviceps | reverse complement strand
TGTTAATATATTCGTGGTCCTTAGTAGAATTATAACTTAACATCAGGCTCTTCGAGCCCTTGCCAAATTATTAATTTCACTATGAAATACGATGAATATGAGAATGCAACTTATTTTCGGCATAAAGCTTCCTTCAGAAATCAGCTTTCATAGCCTCCTTGCCAAAATAAGTTTGCATTCGTTTCCTTTGAACTTCTTGCAATACTTTCGGATATGTGTCGGGATGTAACCTGTGCTGTACGCTTCATTGCACCCAGGGCAAACCATTTTTCCTAATAAATGTAGAGGATTCCTAAGGATGTAAAGGATTCCTTTGTGCTGCATTATTCAAATCCATTTGTGCATATAATTTATGTCAACTTCTTCACAAATTCAAAAGAAAATCAAATAGAATTTTAGAAGATATTTGACTAACCATAGTAGCACTTTTGGAAATCGCAAACTGCAAGATAGGACCCTGCCCATTGTCAGCATTCCTGCTTTGCCTCAGCCGTGAAGCAACGGGAGCTTCAACTTCAGAGATAGTTCCAGAGCGGGACTCTCTAGCAGATGACGGTACGAACCTAAACCTAAACCTGTTTTTTCTTGGTCTTGTTCTTCAAAGGCTTTCCTACATCGACTTCCTTTAGAGCTCCAACTTCAACCCTGATAATAAAATAATTAATCCGAGCTCCAATTGAGAACCTAATTGAAAACTAGATTAAATTCAGTGATACAAAGCCAGATTTACTTAAGCTCTTCTTTAAAAAGATTTTAAACGAAAATTGCCACAAAACTTCAAAATATTGACATCTTTCTTCAAAGCGCTGATGCTTTTTTTATGATTTTTGCTCATCTCCGCCTGCCCCTCAAGCAAGTGCCCACTGCGATCCTGTTGATCGGTCAGCTTTTCGACAATTTTCTCAAAAGCCTTTGGGGCCATTAGGATCTACCTCACTTTTCTTTGGATGATTCGTTATGTCAACCCGTTCAAGATTACACACCACAGGTTCCTGCAACCCTGTACTTCAATCAAATGCCGTAGGGAAAACGTAACGACTGGACGATTTAACTTGAAATTTAATGAAGAGTATTAGTAATGTTGTAATTTCAGGTAGTGGTGTGTTGTTGTGTACAACTCTAGCTCTTGCTCTCGACTCTCTTCAAAATCATAGGAAGGGAAGAACAAGTGTGGAATTCTCAGCGTGAGTAATTCCAGACATAGTTGGTGAAAGGTATCATGACATCATGAGATGAAGTATCAACAACCAACAACGGCATGTGGATAGGATTCAACAATAATCAATATTCAGGAACATTTATCTCTAACATCCGTAAAAAATTAATTTCTTAATAATTAACTCCGTGGGATTCCACAAAGATATACAAATCAAACTGTATTTCCTTCAGCACAGCAGTGCTTACAGTTTATGGAGAATAATAATGGAGGGGGAGCATTGCATTGCCATTTCAAAAAATGTACATATTACAGGAATATAAAAGAACTGACTTGGGAGGAATCAATGAGGAAATACAGATAGAATGCATATATGCATTGAATGCATAAATAATTGAGCAGCGCATAGACGTTACTGAAAAATTAACATCAATTTCACCACAGCAAAGGTCCCTGTCGTGAATGTATACTGAAATAATAATCTCGGGAAATTCGACAGAATTCTATTTTAATTATGGAAGGATCGGTAAAAGTATTTGTTAAACAATTAGTCATCAACAGATGAAAGAGAAGCCCATTTTAAAAATCTTAAGATTATCAATATACCCTCTGGCAAAGATCACCTCTTGCCCCTTGACTTACAAAATGGCTTAATGGGGATGGACGCATTCAATAAGGATGAGATACTTGTCATAAAAGTGCTATATGTATATTACTAAGTATTATATTATAAATTATTAGTACGTACTGGAATCATTGAATGGATAGCAATAGAGCAGCAGAAACATTAACTAGAAGTTTAGTCGTCGATTATGATGCAATGGCTTTGAAGGCTTGAAATTCTTCGACAGGCCCACTCTTCGAATATTACGCATATTGCTTAGAGGCAAGGAGGGTGACACGGACTCCGGATTGTTTCCGGATTTCGAAAGATGAAGAGGCTTGAGATCTGTTGATGGAGTTTCGTTTTCCTTGTCGAAATTATCATCCACGTCCATGCCTTCCCCTGAAATGACTTTAGAAACTGGTTCAGAGACGTCATCCGATGGTGAAGATAAATTCTGCTTTATAGTCTCCCCATGATTTTCTTCCTGTACCTGAGGTGTGACTCCTCGAATAATGGGTACCTCGCAACCAACACTATCATTACTTGAACAGCTTCTTGTTTTCAACCCAATCAAAATATCTTCATGTAGTTGCAAGAAATTTTGAGACATGGAAGTCTCGGCATCACAAAAATTCTGAGTAGTCCCATCTGCTTCATCCACCAGAGATATTTGTGACATCGATGCCCAAGCATCAGTGCTATTCACGTTCAGCATTCTCGGTGAGAAGGAAGTATTAACGTCTTTAACATACTTCGGCAACATGGAAGTGTAAGTTTCAATAAACTCCGTCTGGCTGATCGAAGTCTGCACGTCGTTGGAAAATTTTGGCGACATGTATGTGCAATCCTCAACAACTCCGGACTGACTTACAGAAGTAGCCTCATCCTTAGTGGACTTTGGTGTCATCGATGTAGAAGCTTCGGATAATTCATGCTGACTAATACAGGTTTCGGCATCAACGCGTGTCACCGACAACGCTTGTCCTTTCCCTGTGCCTACCCAACACTGAGAAGTTTGCACTTCAGCTTCTAAAATCGATGGTGGCGTCATTGATGTTCCTACTTCTCTGTAAAAAGTCCTACGATCGTTCCCGGCTTCCTTGAATTCCGGTTCTGAGTTCTCCCGAGCTTCTTCATTTACGACTGGGGTTTCATTGGACCGATCGATCAAACCTTCCATAAATTCAGTTTCTGAGTTCTCCCAAGTTTGTTCATTCGCCGCTGGAGTTTCATTGGACCGACCGATCCCACCTTCCATAAATTTCGGTCCCGGGCTTGAGCTGTCCCGGGCTTCTTCATTCACCGCTTGGGTTTGATTGGACAGATCGTTCCCACCTTCCATAAACCCCGGTTCCGAGTTCTCCCGAGGTTCTTCATTAACCGTTGGGGTTTCATTGTACCGATCGATCCCAGCTTCCATAAATTCCGGTTCTAAGTTCTCCCGAGCTTCTTCATTCGCCGATGGGGTTTCATTGGACCGATTGTTCTCGGTTTCCATAAATTCCGGTTCTGAGTTCTCCCGAGCTTCTTCATTCGCCGCTTGAGTTTCATTGGACCGATCGGTCCCAGCTTCCATAAATTCCGGTTTTAAGTTCTCCCGACTTTCTTCATTCGCCACTGGAGTTTCGTTGGACCGATTGATCCCAGCTTCCATAAATTCCGGTTCTGAGTTCTCCCGAGATTGTTCATTCACTGTTCGGGTTTCAGTGGGCCTTGAGCTCACAAACCCCAGTGCGACTTGGTTGTTTTCCTCAGGTAACCTTCTCAATCAACAGCGAACACAATATTCAATTTCACTTTTTATTGACATAAAAAAGATATTTACTGTTACTGCAAAAATTACCTAGTTTCAGTTAGTGTTCTGCCTCCTCCTCCATCCTCTGCAACTACATCAACTTCAAAGGTCGGTGCCAGCTCCAGTTCCATTGTTTCTCTAGCAACTTTGAATTCCAAGCAAAGTAACAATAAAATTATTGTTATTCCTACTGTTGTGTAATTATACAAAACGACAGTCACTCTACAAAATACTTTGCTCAACAGCAGCTGTTTTTGTCTTCCACTAATTAAATGCATTCCCCTAAAAAAATACAAAAATTTACACAATTACATTATACTTACCCGGTTTCTTACTCCAATTAATGCGCACTAAAAATTCTGAAACACTATTTAACTGAAACACAACTTAAAAACAATTTTATTGAGTTCACAAATGTCAACGCAAACGAACGAGAAAATTACTGAGAGAGACTCTCCTCTGATCCATTCTACACCAATGTTGACTGGGGCTTAATCAAAGAAATCATAGGCATTCACTGATTTTCCCCTGGTTTAATTTGCTTGCGAGAGAAATAAATATGTATACATATGCACTATTAGAACTAACTCGCTCAATCAGAATTTTGTATGGGGGCGCTCCTGAAACAAAACAATGGCGGAATGTTTTCCTGTTGTATGTGGGCCTGTCCAACAGGAAATCGTCATTGTCTCGTGGTCCACCATCATTGGTATCATGATCATGCAATATAAAATGCATGGTTTTCATATTTTGCCCATTCACATTAATAAATACAGTTAGCGAGAAAACCTTGCCTCGCATATTAGACAAAAATTTGACAATCTGCAGGATGCCCCAGTCTAAACGTTTGTATGTTACAACAACTTACAACCCGTTGAAAATAGGTACTCGAATGAGTATCGTGTTGCAATATGTAAATCCTCCCATACGAGAGTAGCTCCTCCGATACAAAAATTACCTAAAAAAGTGTTCAAAACATTCTACGACTTTGGGAAAAATTCTTTGCATCGGAGCACTTTTTAAACATGGGGAAAATGATAATTCCGCGTCGTAATAGTTTTTGGTATTGCTTGGGATGAAGTCATCAAGTTAACAAGCCTATAAGCCTATAGTTTCCCGGTAATTATGCTCCTACTACTAATAATAAAAACGATTGGTGCAATAATGAATCCCAGAATTTGTTTTAAAAAAATAGTTTTAAACTTTTAGCTAAAACTACACATCTTGTTGTGGGTCAAATCCGGTACATATACCGAGGCTGTATGTGTGTGGGAAAAACGAAAAAACCAATGGTCAGAGTATTTTACTTGTCGTGAGTTAAATACTGACAGAGCAGAGCGTTACCACTTTGCCAGAGCATTTCCAGCACGCTTGGGATACTCATTGTCAGCAGTACCAGATCATCCATGAAGGATTTTGTTTGAATTGCTGTATGTTTGTCATCGATTGCGTTACTACGGTGTATTTCATACCACCACTTCACTTTAGCATGTATTGCATTTTTTATTGCATGCTCAGTTATTCTGCACTTCAAGATTCGGTGGATTCGGACCAAATATCAACTTTAAATTAGAAGTTAATTGTTTCATTTTTTAAGGACTAGCATTTCTCGGGTTTTATGTATGTTTTCAGCTCCAAGGGCCTTTACTATGCATCCACCATAGATGGGTTGAGCCTAAAATTACGGCGAATTCAATTGGAAATTCAATTATACAACCAAACGTTCTCGGGATTGAATTAAGTCGTCAAGTTTACAAATACCTTTTCACTGAAACCAAACATTTTGGGAATGATGGAAAACCACTGAAGAAAATGGGACTATGGGACTCTACTCGTTATTTTCAAATCTGTTTGTTTTGGGGGATTTGTACAAAGTGTCTGAGACAATGGAATTTTTGAAGCGACTTGCTCCCGTGCGTGTCAAATCCAGAAAGAAAGCTGACGTTTCGTTGACGAGGATGATGATGAAATCGATTCCCTGATGTTGTAATCGAAACTGGGTGATTTTATGTCTTCGACAGAATGTCCTCACCTACTTTCTTGTCATTTGTCGTGACTCTGTTAATTGCGTTTTAATTGCTGTTGCTGTATCATTGTAATACAGAAGGGTGGGGCAGGTTGAAAGAAACAAACTTGATATTTCATTTTAAAGCTAGAGATGGAATGAATGGGTCCTAGCATATTTTTTTTATGATTCCCTGTTGTTTTTGAGTATGTCGGAGTCGGACGTCGAAATATTTTCAAATCATGTGTGTACATGTGTGTAACAATACATTATAATAATTATTTCGATCTTCGATATTACATAAATCTTAAAGCTGACATCTGTTGCTGAAAAGCTGAATTCTTACAATAATTAGAGAACTGCACGTTGCTCTGATCCTTGACCACGAAGCTTTGACCTATGCTATGGACTGAGTTAGCGAGAAATGATTTGAACCAATTTGATGGAAATAATCCACCACAATTTATCAGGGTAGTCGAAAAAATGATGATATAAAATTATTTTCCACGAATCACTTTTCATTAATTTACCAAAAATACATGTGGTACTAACTATAAAGCTTTTATATCATTTATATTTTGATATATATATATATATGCTCCTCCAAGCATACATGAAATACATAGTTATCGATACCTAAGTATTAATTTGGTCGTGTCGTCAAAGCAGTTATCTGCTCTCAGTTGTACGCAAGAACAGACCCGCCATTTCCATAATTAAATGATCTCTGGGACTCAGACGACACTCGTAAACGAGTACTTTAGCACACTTCGCTATCAGTCGCCAACCCTTATCCTTGTAAGAAACATAATTTGGGGTATCATAAGATTATTGTGATAAACAATTGGTGGTAACTTCAAAGCTGTGCCGGATAAGGAGCATATTGTGGGATATGGTAATGTGATTAAATCAGAACAATGAACTGATCTACTTACTTGTAACGTTCTAAATAAAATTATAATTAATCGTTGAAAATCAGTGGAAGTGTGATTGTAAGGTGACAGGCATTTCCTCTTACCTGGACCAGTGAGATTATTTAGACTGCGTAAGTGGAAATATATAGGATACAGGTGTACATGTACCCCACCCCCCCAGAAAAATTCAGGGGGGTACATCCAATGTTGTTGTACCCCCTACAATTTTCCATGCATGCGTTTATAAACACTTGATTTGCGAAATGTATTGTACATCGTTTTTATTCAGAGTGATCGTTAGGTGGGTGAATTCTCAAAAAATCCAGTCTTCAAAGTAATAATCATCTTCAATTCTCATAAAAATTCTAAAATATTCTCAAAAATGTATAAAATTCATTTCAAATTCAGATAAAAGAGAAATCCCGTAGAATTCCATAAGTATTAACAAAATTACTACTTTCAAATGCAGCGAAATTGTGCTCAAACAAAGGGATACGCCAGGATTATCAAAAAAGAGACTTACAAGAAAGTTTGATTACTCCTTCAAAAAATCTAGTTGGTCCGGCGTCACTTATCTGTGTATCATGAACAGGAATTCGGGCAGTCGATTTTGGTGGTCACATCCATAACTTCGCCGTTAATGGACCGAATCGCATAAAAAATGGTATGTGGGGTTCCTGAGTGATTCTGGAAACGTCCCCGTTGTCAATTTGCCATTTTAACAGAAAAACCGAAAAAACCCGAAAAACCGATTTTCGGTTTTTCGGGAAGCTGAAAGTGAGGACATCGCTGAATTTGCGTCAAAACCTTAAGTTTCAAATTTCATCTCATTCGGATGATCCAGTGTTGAGATATAGCATTGGCCACTTGCTACATATCGAAACCCCCCAAACCAGGGGTATGCATTATGGAATTTTTTTATTATTTTTCCCTGCCTAAATTGAGTGTCCCCAACAGGAAAAAAAATATTTTGTACAATGATCGTTCCATGGTTAAATGTTGTGGTCGATCCTAGTTGTACAAGCTCCGGCGGGACAAAAACCACGGCGGAGTAGCTCAAGAAAAAATGGATCTTGCTGAACTTGTTTGAAACTTTAAGTATAAAATTTCAACTCATTCGAACATCCAAGTGGTGAGATACAGCAGTAGCCACTTGTAAAAGAGAAAATTTTCCCAATCTGGGATAAGCAAATAAATGGGAAACTTTTCATTATTAGCCTAGCCAGGTACCCCTACAAGAAACTTTCTGGGGCTCTAAAATTTGTATGTAGATTTTGTGAACGATGTTTATATTCAGGTAGATTTCGTAGAAACCAAAGTTTCAGAGAATTTTTTCTTCTTCAAACACAGTTGTTCATAACATTTGAAGACAACAACTATTCAACATTGCACGTGACTGTTTGTGGGTTAACCAGCTGGAGTGTTATAATTTTCTAAATCTTATATCTTATCTCTCTTCAATATTTACACCAAAAGTTTGTACAAATTAAAAATAAGGTCAACTTTTAATACATGCCAAAATTTCGAATAAACCACCAGAAACACAATGTTGACACAAAAAATGAAAATTTTTACTTTTGACAAAATTTCAGATTTTGGTCAAAATTTCCCAAAAAACCGCTAATTGTTTTGGCATAAAAAATCACAACACGGAAGATATTTTGTACCCCCCAGATAAAATTTAGTTCCGCCGCCACAGGCGTAAAGTAGTTCACTGTGATAGTGACGTACCACGTATTCCAATTATTTCATCAGGAATAATGTTCATTATGAGTTAGAAAATGTGTCAGGAAATGTTATCCATTCACGTAATGGAATTGTTATGTTTTGACATCCATTGTGTTCCTTTGATCATGATTTATATAAGTTAGAGCTTAGCCCGCTCAATTCACTATGCCACTTTCAGCTTCAGTTTTCATGAATAGACAAATTTGATTCAACTTCTTTTCCTTGTCAATACGGCCCGTTAAAACTCCTTCAAACCAAAATGAAGATTTTCCTCGCTATTTTTTTGCTCTTTGGTTTTTCCTGTGATGGAATTCAGCTGACTAACTGGATTTATCATCATCGTAAGTCAATTTCTGTCTAGCACGAATAATTATTATTATTACTTTAAAATAGTTTTTTACACTGTTGTACTATAATAATTTTGACATTAAGACATTTAAAGATTAATTGAACGATCAGTTGCCACAAAAATAGTTTCGTTTCCAAATTTTCGGACTCATTATTCAATTAATTTGCGGATTTTTTCTCTTTGTACCCCAACCTGTTATCTTCATCACCAAATTTTCCAACCATTCAAAATTCCACCGATGTGGCTTTTTTGACTGTGAAAATTAAATGTTTAAGGAATGTATTTAATTTTTTGTCCAAAGCAATACATGTCTTGTCCACCAAACTGTGTTTTGTAAAACTTATACATTTGATTTAATGACTAATGACAAAAATTTTGATCCATTTTGTTTCTCTTTAGGTTGGGCTCGATCCAGTGAGGCAAAAGTGGCTGGTGGAAGCGAAGCGAGACGGCATGAATATCGATTTCTGATACTTTTAGAGGGTACTAGAGCCTCCAGTACTTTATGTCACGGAGTATTGGTTGCTCCGCACATTGTGCTGGGAGCCGCGCAATCTGACTGTTCGGTAAATCCCGCAAATAGACTGGTGGCTAAGGCTGGAATGCATACTTTGTCCCAACGCGAGAATACCGTTCAAACCAGAGAAGTTTGTCATGTTGATGTCCACTCTTCATCACTGTATGATTTTAATTAATGTGCTCTCATTATTAATTTATCCTTGTCCCTATTTCATCCTTTCAAAAGCATGAAAAATCGTCAGCGTTTCAACAACACTCCTACTAAACTTCTCACATTCTGACTTCTGACGTAGCTGCGAATTCATTTGACATTATTTTTACCGCTGCACTACTCTAATCTAAACATTTAATGGGATCGAATGACACTTTCAGAGCGAACGGCTCCTTCTCATATGCAATATATCACCTGAGTGACCCATTTTACGTGAACAACTATGTGGGTACGATTAGCCTGCCTTTGTCCACTGTCAGAATGAGGGCACCATGTCGCGCGGCTAGCTGCATCTGCACCGCGCAATGTCATTTCGCAAGTTGGTCCGGCACCCAAACCTCTCTTACCCACATATTACTCACGATAAGAGTGTGTAACAACGATGGTAGCTACTTTTGTGCTGACCCGGGCCCATGTGTAAGTTTAAGCTACTAGTTTATAAATAACTAATCCCGTTTTTTAACTGCCACTCGTTCATCAATGTGTGATTGATAACAGAACGACTTAGGAGCACCGCTTGTGTGCACAGCAGGAAATCGGCAATTTACTCCCGGAACTCACGCGAGTTCTGGTTGTGGATCGAACAGGGCAATCTTCGCCTCATATTTCAACGACGTCTTCCGGTCGTGGTATAGCTCTAGGGTGAAGCAGGTTCCCACGGCTTGCCGACCCCGACATTGAGAGAAGTCACGGAAAAACAGGTGAATTGCAACTGCTACGCATATACATTGTTAACAAAATCCACGTTCATAACTTGGACTGAGAATTTCTCTCGTATTTCTTGGCTGGGCTCATTTATTTGAAAGGCGTGTGTGTTGTGTATTCTGAGATGACAGTGAAAGGTTAAGTAAAATTTCTTAAATTATGTAAAAATAAGGCGATTTGTGTTGTCCTTTCAGAAGCAAAGAAACTACCAATAAAATCTATACAAGAATGGAAGAATGCAATTTAAGGAGTTACGAAGCAATAATCGCAAGGTTGGTCGGAATTGATGGGGAAATTAACTTTTACAGCCCCCCTTTGAATGCCAAAAGAAAACCTAACCTTTTACCACTTGCCCTCACCATGACGACCACCAAAAACATCCCTTGTCCTTGTAGGAAACAAAATTTGTGGTATCAGTGGTTGTTGTGATAAACAATTGGTGGTGGCTTCAAAGCTGTGCCGGATATGGAGCTCATGACCGGATATCGTTGTGTGACCGGACATGGAACTCGGGGTCGGATGGAACAACACACAACAATGAGAACAGCCAACTCGTGCCCAATGTTGGCAACAATCCTAAGATAACCCTTAGATAAAATCCAAAAACCCTAGGTTTTTGGGTTATTGGGTATTTGGTATGTACATCCCCATGAAAAAGAACAGCAACATAATTTGAGAGTTTATTAGTAAATTAGTTTTAAGTGAAGCTACAAAACCTAAAATTGCCTTAGCTTAACTACTGTGAATACTAATTATCATTATCGAACATGTATTATTTAAATTATTATGGCCAAATCACGTCGTATCGTTTGCTATGTACATATTAATGATAAGTAAACCTACTGTATATTAAACAAGTTGAGGCAAAAAATGCAATACGAAAATCGCGCACAGCAAAATAAGAATAACATTATTATTACGAAATTGATTTGAAAATAATGCTAAACTTAACCTTCGAAAAAAGAAAAATCCTAAATTGAATAAATTATGTTATACATGTTATATTTAAAAATATACTATATTATAAAAATTTTATAATTTCTTTCAAATTATTCAAAAAAGAGTCACTTCGTAATCACTTTTTGCAATGCGCGCGATTTAGGTAAAATATAGAAATACAGTTTAAGGGTACTAGCCCTGGAGGTCCAATCATGAAATTTTGCAAGGGAGTTTATACATAATAAAATGATTTTTGTGCAAATTTTTTTCAAAATCGCTCCGAGGGAACAACTTTTAAAAAATGCCTAATGCTTTTCAAATGGTGACTATGTAGCAACTAAGTACCCAAATTTGTTGAAAACATTGAATCTCTTAGAAAGTATGGGACTTGAAGGGCACAAAAATTCACGTGAATGTAGTTTTTCCCCGCATCGACTTTAAGCCCTTGATATTTGAAGTACACCTAAGGGTTCTGAAGTTATCTGGAAATCCTTTTTTTCGCCATCCTTGCAAACGCAAATACCAGCTTGCTTTTTTGCTCAAGCGAATGATTCAAAAGTTGAATATTCTACTTCTTGCGAATCAGAAAGACGCATCTTCGTAAAAACAACAATAATAATGAAATTATTACATTGTATTTTTAATTTTTAATATAAAAGTCGTAGGAAACACGTCTATTTTCTTCAGTTACATTGTAAATATGTAACTGTTTTGTTTTTTACGAAGATGCGTTTTTTTAACTTGCAAGTTTTAGAATTTTCATCTTTTGAAAATTCGCTTGCTAAAAA
>JAQFXU010005412.1:0-11717 GCA_034693705.1 Spatulosminthurus flaviceps | reverse complement strand
CTGGTAACGGAATTGTTTCCAATGCGATCCAGCGATAGAAATAGTAACGAATATAAATATTCGTTACAGTACATAGATACTTGGTACCTATTACAGCGTGTGTAGAGTGAAAACAAGTTCACGAAAGTATCTTATCGTAATTCGGGGAGCGCAAGTAGTAGGAAAGTAAGTGCTCAAGTGGGGGAAGAGAAAAGAGAGCGAAAGAGAAGACAGAGAGGAGTGTGTAGATTGCAAACTCCTTTTCATTTCAAGAATAAGAGCAAAAAGCAATTGAGTGTAGGTTGAGACTTGAATTTGGATGGGCTTGAGAGTTGAGACTAAGTCAGTCCCTGTGTAAGAGGAAGCAAGAGAGGAAACGGAAGAAGAAAAAGAGAGAAAAAAGAGGAAGCTATGGAGAAAGCACTGAAATAGCTGACTCTCTCTCTCTCTCTCTGTCTCTCTTGAATGAAAACAGGAGGAGGACAACACTCAAGAGCAATCCGGCTATGGTAGCATGCTCGGATTTTTCAACCTTTTTCCTTGTTCTTTCAAGAAGGTAATAAAGTATAGCTAAGGACAATGGAGAATTCCTTGTGGAGAGCCAGACCGGCGGAACAAATTGAGGTCATAAGGTGAGTCGAGTAAAATGCTATCTTGCCACCTCAAGAGGCATTTCCTTTTCCAATATTACTACCATACCAACTATACCCCTTATAACATAGCATTTTGTTCAACCTAATAGAAAGAGCAAAGTGCTCAATTCCCATTCCCTTTGCATCATTCCTAGATGGTCACAATTTCACACTATGGATCTATTCTTACAATAGTAACTCTATATACTCTCCACATCTCTCTCTCTCTCCCTTCTTCAACAGAGCTGGTCAATATGTCATCAACCGTTACATTTCCTTCGAGCTATTACACTTTCTCTCTCTCTCTCTCTCTCTCTCTCTCTCTCACACTCTTTGGCTTTCTCTCTAATAGGAAAAATCTTCAATTTCCACTCTGAAATACAATTTTCGGGTGAAGGGCCACTGGCAGCTACATTTAATAATGAGAACCCTCCGGTTACCTAACTCCCATAATTCAAACATTCTCCCCTCCTTTCCCCTTAGACACAATTTCTTTCCTTAACGTAATCGAATCTTACCCTCAACGGTTTTTCCCCATAATAATATTTTCCAAAAAGTAGCCAAATCGGTCAATAAAATAATCAAAATACATTCGAAGCTTTACATATATTAGTAAATAAGCATTTTTAGAATATACAGAAAAGATTTAAGGTGAAAGTAATTTTTTTTTCTTTCACCGGGATACAATTTTGAAGAGTTTTTCAGCTAAGCTAAGAAAAATAAGAAAATCCTGTAGAAAAAAATCCTTCAATAACTGTCAAGATTGAAAACTCTCATCTGCAATGAATATAAAAGTAAAAAAAGAAAATAGTTTGGGAAAGTTTTGAAAATTCATAGGAAATTTTCTTACTCCCAGGGACCCCACCCATAGGAGGAAGCTTTAAGTGTGAAACGTCTCTCATGCATCAAAGAAAATGTTTCCGGAAATAACGTTTTATTTTTCCGTTTTATTTGCTCAACCTCACTCTCTCTCTCTACATTCTCCCTCTCCCTAAGGATACTACACTATATATATAGCATCGGATTCAAGAGACATATTCTAACTCCCGCCTTTTCCACACAAGTTTTCTAAAACTTTTTCTCTTTTTCCCTATTATGATTTTCTAGACTTCGTGGCCAGGATTTTCCCAAGTATATAGTTATATAGAAGAAAAGTGAGAGCAGAGAAGAGAAAAGTGTAAAATAGTTTTGAAAAGCTGATGAATAGGGAAAGATGAGAAGAGAGAGGTGATAGCACTTGAAAAAAGAAAAGTGTTGGAAGTTTTTCTCATTGGATTGTATACCAAAGACCAGAGTAATAGTAGATGTATGTGTGTGTGTGTGTGTGTGGGACTGATGTGGGGAAGAGTGAATGAATTGGAACGACATGAAATGAAGTGACGGCTTGGTGGCTCCCGTATGTTTTTTAGTGTGTGGTAAGACTTGGAGGGAATCTAACTTACTTGGGGAATCGCTAATGAAAAGTTGCTTTGATTAAGAGTTTCGTAGAATTCCTCAGGGGTCAGTGAGTTCAAGTGCCATTAATCTCTTTCCTTTCTTTTCCTCTGTTTGACACAATTGTTCATCAGGCTGAAGATGCAATCAAGTTTGCGGTCTTTCTCCGTCACACTTGTGGTATGCACTTTGAGTGTGTATACAGCCACTAATGGGGGTGCCGCTGGGTATGTAGCTAAAATATAAGCAATAGCTGGCTCTAATGCTTCCCTCTCTCTCCTTTCTTCCCCATTATCTCCCTTCAAACCTCCCCAATATTCCGTAATACAAATGTTTGACGTCCCACTATTTCTTATGGTTCTCTAAAACCAACGTCCTTTCTCCCCCTCCCTGGGAGAAAGCACTCCATTTCTTATGGTGTTTACCAGCTTGAAGCCCCATATATTGTAATACTCTGTAATTGTCTGGTTTCCTCCGTAGTATTACGTACTATTTGTTTAATTTCAAGAGGAAGAGGAGAATCCTACGTCCTACGCATTGACTTTCTTTCCTTGTCATTGTCACTAATCCTCACCAGCTATTTCTATCTGTCTATTGTCCTAATGAGCTAAGACAGAAGAGTTAATCGTAAAAGATTTTAATTTGATCTGGCTCTCCTATCTTATTTTCTCCCGATGACTGGCTATGTGTAATACTATAAATATAATTAGCTTTATACATCGAGCTTCGAGATTACCTATGAACTACATGCGAACAAAAGGACGGGGAGAAAGAAAGTAACAAAATGGTAAAAATAGCGTTGCATTTACCCAGCTTCTCTCCCCATGTATTTACTATATAAGTATATATGTATGTATATGTGTGTGAAAGTATCGTGTAAGTAACTGATTGTGAGATAAACCAATGGTTTATATCTTCATCAAGCCCCGACGGACTCACCAGACATTGGACAAGCATTGACAAAACTAAGGCTACAGAGTATTAGTTGATTTTTAGCTATCCCTCGTCCTTCCCTCTTATCTCCTCCAGATTCAATTCTCAGATCGGATCAAAGGATTGTAGGTGCATAGAAAAAGAGGATTGTTGTAGTCCTTTATATAGACTAGTTGCATTGTGAGGATGGACTATAAGAAAAAAATCCCAAAATACTTTATCCCACAGATTTCACACAGTTCAACCTTCTCCACGTCTCGTCTAATTCTCGTTGAAGCTTGGGTGCTAAATAAAAGCCTTTTTCTTCAACATAAGGCTTTCTCTCCTCTTTCTCTTCTCTTTTACTCTCTCTCTCTCTCTCTCTCTCTCTCTCTCTGTGAAATGAATTCCATGTGAGTGACTTCTACTCAATCCCTTATTTTCTCTTTTTTTCTTCTTCATCTTCCTTCTTTCTACTGTACACAACTTACTCAGCATGGATTCCAGGAAGGAAATGTGGGATCAATTTGGGGGAAAGAAAAGTGTGTCAGTTAAGGTAGTAGTGGTAGTAGCATGGGAGAAATGGGCATATATTTATAGGGGGAAGAAGATTGGCGGGGTTTTATATTCACATCAAGAATTTGTTTCACTTTTTCTAATTGAACTTGACTGATGAGATAAACATGTGGAGTATGGGGGATCATGGGAGAGGAAATTGCATTTTTGCCAAAGCGAATTTCTAGAATCAATTTGTAATTCCATGTCTTTTCCCGGGATTTCCTTTACTACTCTCAAACTTATGTATCTGCTTTTGTCGGATCTCCTCTACAGTACTGCTGCTTTACCTTCAACCTTAATATATTAACTTTCTCTTTACATCTTCACATCTCCATAGTGGGTTCCTTTCCATCTACTTACTATACATACTGTAGACGAGCTTCATTTCGCAAATTGAGAATCATGGGATTACTTTATGGGAAATAGAAATTTTGCAAAGGAACAACAACGAGAGGAACAAGAACGTCAAAGCCTTTAAGCTAATTGAGAGTAGCTATGGGGACGGTCTGGAGAAAGCAATCAATGCTTTTTTTATTTTGTAAAAATTACAAGCTGCGAATTTTAAATTTAGCATAAATCCTACATCTAAAAAATACAAGTTGTACAAGTTGGGAACTTTATAATTATTGAGCAGTAATTTAATAGTTGCTGAGATTGTAAAATTTAAATAGTATAAACGCACCCCTCAAAAAACATTTTAAAAATTCCCTTTCTCCTAAAGCTATATAATATAAGGGAATTTATTTAAATATTTTTAACCTATATAAAATTCAAGGCTGATACATAAATCATTACAGACCTTGCTTTCCTGACTCGACCTCTTGTCATCGTTGATGTTGTCAGGAATGTGCCGAAAGGGATGTGGCTCCGACTGCTGGGCCTTATTTAGTAGAAGACCATTGGAGTCCTCCTCTCTCAAAACAGCATCCGCGTCACTCACTCCAAAGTATCCTGAAAGAGAAAAAACTAACATCATGAGTTATGGTGGAAACATAGCAGAAGGAAAGGACATAGTGAAAGTTAGCATATATGTATAAGATACGCATATGTAGATAAGTAAAGACAGGAGAATTGACTCAGCCCATTAGGTAGAAGTAAGCCTATAATATATTTATACCTAGGAAATGGTTTATTGTAAGGAAGGAGGAATAACTGTTTGGGAGAGAGGAGAAAAATAAATGCTCGGAATTTTTTTTATATATATTCTCTTCAGCTCATCACCACCCTCCACTATCTCCAAGTAGGTCGAACGTTACCTTCCCTAAGCGTCGCATTTGGTATTCAGAGCTATCAGCATGTAGCCTGTAGTACTACAATGTAGAATAATATTCACAGCCTCTCTCTCTCTCTCTCTCTCAAGTACCATTTTGTTTCAAGGCACAAGCTAAATATCACATATATAGTAGTACTTTCACTATCCTCCTATCTAGCCAATTTTGACAAAAAAACCTCGAGGCACGTCTACACACAATAAGAGGCAATGCTGAAGCTAGTGTTTTTTGTCCTCATCTCCTCCATTGCTTTCCCTATGTATACAAAATGTTTACATATACATATTTCTACTTTTACCCTCCTCCCCAATAAATGCCAAAATAGTTTTATGTACTTATGTATAGATATACACGTAGCCTTAGGTTTGAACGGGACCTTATCTGACGCATGTAAAGAGGCTCTGCTGGTGGAGAATAAAAGGAGGGTTATATAGGAAAAGGAGAAATTCGTACACAATAAGTTTCATCTCATTTTCACATTTACTTTCACTCCTTTTCCCTCCTCCCCAAGGCATTTCTATGTATAAGCAGGGCTCTTTTCGGATATTCAAAGCACGATCAGGGTTATTTCCGAAGGAAATCAAGGGTTTGTGAGTGTAGGGAATATTTTGCTTGGGAAAAAAATTCAGGTTAATGCTACTATATAGTAGAGCTCTCTTCCTCTTTCATATTCTATTAGTAAATACAGGGAAATCCCTGTAGCTTTCCATTTCCCTCTTATTCTTCCCAAAGAGAACAAGTTTTTTTTATAAAATGTATACACATACCCGAGTATGTATATACACATATACAACGTGTAGTAGAGGAATATTTGTGTATGTACTACTAACGACGGAACCATCTCAGCTATGATTACTACCCTGAGTGCTCCCCTCGGATGTGCACATATGTTCCAAAAGTACAGAACTTGGGAACAATTAGTCCTACTAAAAACTCTCGAAGAAATAGAGAAAGTCAGGCATTACAGCGCTTCACATTCCAGCCACACAGCACTTCCTCTTCCCTTCAAGCTTCTTCTTCATTTTTGTCTCAGCTCACCAGCAGTATATAGTGCAGTGGCACACAAATCCTGAATCCTATAGTGAGGAACCTGAATTTAAAGCTAACTCTACAGTCTATGATGCTGTAATGCCTGCGCGATAATAAAATTGCAAAAGATTGCAAAAACTATGCATGCTAAGATTTTAGAAGAGCAAAATTTTACAATTTATTTTATATTTGAGATTGAACCCATTAAGAAAATAAATTGTGGCAACAATTCATGCATACTTTTTATTATTGTAGGAAGAGATCCGATCCATTATCATCTTCTACAAGAAAAGCATATCTCTCATGAAAAATTTCAGATCCAATCATACACATGAGGGATTCTTGCATGGGCCATTAGTTAAATCATTTTTCTTCTCCGCTCAGACTTATCATATGACCAAAGCAACTCAATGGTAATAGTTACTGTAACAACGTAAATGTAACCCTTTGTATAGGAATAAATCAGTGGAAAATATAAATGAGAGGAAATTTCAGACGATCGGAAATCTTAGCAAGGGAAAAGTCAATGAACAAGAAATCCTCTTCTTCAATATGTGTAAGTGCCTTTTTAAAAAAATATCCATTTACTACCAACTTTATAGCTATATACATGTATACCCTATAATAATGTATGGTGTCCCATCATAATGTCACAAGTTGACCGTATAAGTATTTACTATGGCTGGAGACTTTTATATCTATATGAATCAGACTTCCCTTAAATTATGTCCTTCTCCCATTCCTACAAGTATATCAAGAGTAGATAACATTTGGCCCTAAAAAATTTTCCTATCATAGCTTTCTGAAAAAAGAAGCAATATTGTTAAATCAAGCCTATTAAGTCTGGTATATTTTCAAATGTATGACAAAACCATGGAAAGCATATAATATAAATATATCTGAGAATTGTATATATCAACTATTTTGGCTGGACGAACGGAGAAGAAAATGTGCAATAAAAATAGATTGGAGTAATAACGTGAAAGATGAAAGGGCTGAGGAAATTCTATTTGGCAATCCAATTGAATATGATGGATACATTGGAAAAGGCCCAAGTCATGGTCCATGGACTTACTCGTCCCACCTCATGACATTCCCTTTATAGTCCATACTCTACACTCCAGCGCAGTTAATAGCACGTGGAAACGAAAGAACAACCCTTGAGAGAAAAAACTCACATATATGAATACGTTGGAAATCAATATCTATAATAATAGGCTCTTTCATCAACTCCCTCCAACTTCCATACTTCCAGATCCTAAAATATCATCCAAATAAAATTGTCATCAAAGAGTCAATTCAATCTCAAATGGCAAAGTTTAAAGTCATTCCCATTTTTCTCCTCCGACTCAAAATATTTCCACATGGATTTTTTCTATTTGCAAAAAGGTAAAGGAACTCATATGAAGATAATAGGATTCTTGAGGTTGCCTTATAACAAATAGACACTCCCAGCATCACAAATGCTTCATTCCTACAAGGATGACTGATTGAGTGAGAATTTACAAGGTACGAAATGGAGGAGGTGGTAGAAAGCCAGAGAACCGCAGCAAAAGAGGAGGAACGAGAGAAGGTAAAATGCAATGAAGCAAATGGACCAACCTGAGCTCGTACAACCCAGAAAGCTAAGGTTGATTGAACAGGGACAGCTCACAAGAAATTGCCATTCCTTTCTTACTCCTTTCTCTCTCTCTCTCTCTCTGTCTCTCTCTCTCTCTCTTCCCTTGTTTTCTCAAGTATTCATTTACACACAAATTCAAGGAAGACTCTACTCTTATGTAATACTACACATGCAAATACTACACATGTGCACATAAAAGTATTGTATTTGCACGTGTATATACATATATTTTAAATGCTAGCGCCTAAAGCAGAGAGAGCACGTATGTAAAATACTTATGAAGTAAATTCCGAGTGAAAATCAAATGCGAGGAACCCCTTGACAAGGAAATGTTCAAAGACTAAAATTCGCTCAAAGGACAATCTACTCCCTCCCCTTTGATGCTTCAAACCTATACTTATACATATATATATATTTGTATAAATGTAAGATAAAATAGATTCCAAGCTCAGAACCAGTGCAAATATAATTTCGAAAGGGATCAAAGGCTTGCAAAAAAAAATCACATATTATGAACGCCAACATGGAGAAATCCATTTCCAACTCTAGGCCTCTCTCTCTGTCTCTCTCTCTCTCTCTCGCTGTGTCTTCCATCTGCCCAATACTTTTTGAAAAATAAAAGCTATTTAAAGCTTAGGAATTGTCTACTAAATATACTGCTCAGAATGATGAAAATCCAATGCCTGGGAGGGAATGAAAAGAAATGAGTTTTATCATTGCAAATTGTCATATAACGTAGAAGTAGTAAACACACTGATTCAGTCTTAAAATACAAATGGAGAAATCAATGGGAGTGATCATGCAGTACAGACATTGCGAATGTAGAGCACTAGAAACTATACATGGTTTATAGATCCCAATAAATTGGGTCTTACGTCCACAAAAGTGAAAGTAGGGAGAAAGTAGTAATTTTTATGAGGCGTTTCCTAAATCCTCAAACTCCGTTCCTAGGACATTCAAGAGGAATGTGGTGAGGAGGTGCTATACATGTGTAGGAATAAAGGTGTACTCTTTGAAAAGGACTTTACGAGAACATGAAGAGAGAAATTGAGAGAAAGTCCACACACACACACACACATTCTCAAGCTATACAAGGAAACTACGTATAAAAGGGTAGGCACGAAGTGACGGGGGAACATAGCTGAACGTGAAAGTGAACGTCACCTCAACAACATTTATCTAATTGTCCTCGGGGATTTCCACGGTCCTAACTTTTAAGTTAATTTATTTCCAAATTTGCTCTCTCTCTTTCTCTCTCTCTCTCTACATAAATACTTAGACCCCATATGCTTAAGTCCTCTTCCATAGTAATAGTGTAGACTGGAGTATATGGTGAAACTCCATTCCACCTCTGTCCTCTCGCAACCTTTTCCATTTTCACACTTCCTAGGACTTGATACACTAATTCGTGTGCTTGAACCCACGTTCTAGTCATTCCACAACCTCTCTAGTTTGTTTCCTCTCTCCTACTCCACAGCCACACCACAACTAATCAACTGGATCAATTTCCTTCTCCAAGCAAATTCAGCAATATAGTAGGCGTAATCATTGCACACCTTTCTATCTGTCCTATGCATATGCCTATGTGTATTTTCCCAGATAATTATATTTCCAAGCAAATTCCTCTCTCTCCTTTCCAAAAGCAGTACTATTCCAAAGCTTTACGCACCCGGAGAAATTTCAAAACTTTCTTTTCACTTTCACTGAAGATATATATAGGGAAAAGGAACGAATTTTTTCTAAAAAGAAATTTGCTTTCACCCGACAATTTAATTTTCTTTCCTTTCACCTAACGCCCCCTTCCCTTAGTGTCCCTTCCATGAAGCAAGATTGAGGGAAATCTAATGGCAATAAACATGTTTAATGTCTCTGGAAATGACTTTGTAACAAAAATAGAGGAAAATAAAAATCCTGTTTGTAAAAAAATAATGAACTTTATTTTATGGACCTCGTGTTCCCCTCTACTTCGTTAGAGCAATCAAAGGCTATATCTATAGATGCTTGGTTTTGTGATGCAATAAACGGGGAGTTTTACTACGGAAAGAGGAGGGTTGCATTCCCGTCATTGTAACTCGTTATATTTTGTTGTTGTTGTAGTTTTTGTTGTTGTTGTTACTCTGCCCTCAAGATTTAATATTACGTGCTGTTGAAAATGTAATTCTTCCTTCTGGAGCAATTACGAAATAAGGAATGATTGGGAACGCCATTAAACGTCCTCAAGTGGAAATACTACAGGATTGCGTAATAGCGTAGAGGAGAAAAAAATAAGATGAGGAGCAATACATATGAAGAAAAACTTTTATTTTTTGTTGTCCTTATATGTTTTATGTCATATGAAAAATTCCTTGTTTCATTCCAGGAGAAAAGGATCGATTTTCCTCTATGGTCTTCTTATACGTTCGTGCCAAGTCCAAGGAACACGTTTAACTGGGGATTTTTCTCATATTACATTGATCAGCATATTAGGGTGATGTCCAGGCTTTTCTAGAGACAAAAGACTGGGAGAGAGGTAAGAGAGAGAGAGGGAAAGGCAGGAGGAACATGTACAAGGAAGGAGAAAGTAGTCAGATCTGTCATAGGTTTTTAACTTGAAGGATATTTGTGTTCCTCCTGTGGATATTCGCTTGTCGGCAAAAAGCCCTATTTCATCTTCATCCTGGATGAAATCCTTCATTGGAATGACAGCACATATGCTCCATATTCCTCCCTATCTTTTCTCTCTTTAATCTCTATTTACTCCCCGGTTTTACTTTCTCTACACAAAAGGGGAAAGGAGATTTTTTTCATGCGTCCATCTATGTGATGTTGTATATGTTATAGTTGAATATTTTCCCTTCCTATTATTACAGCCCCTGGAAACTGATTAACATTGGAACAAGTTCAAAGACTCGTCAGAGCTAACCCTCCTTAAAATTCGTTGAGCCATCCGCCAACAAACCTTTACCCAACATTGTATGCGTATGAGAGGAACAAGATTAAATTGTAAAATCCACAAGCTTTGTACTACACTTCCTCATAACTTCTCATTCCACTTTTCTCCCTTTTACTCTGCTTAAGTCTTACGCGCTAAAACTTGTAGGAGTAAATTCAAAAGAGAAAATTTCTCTTTGCTCTTTACCCTTTTATCCATATTTCTTTCTACTGATATATTTATATGCATATACCATAATAAGCAAAGAACCATTTCCCTATTAATTTTAAAATAATATGCACACATGCTTTTTTAATTTTCCTTTCCCCGAGTCTAGAGTCATATGATTAATATTGTTAAACGTCAAAATGCTTCAAATGACTTTGAATTTCTCAAGTAATCGTTAATATTATACATTTTTAAAGGCCTGCCTCTTATCATTAATTCTCTGTAGAAGATCAAAGGAAACTCATTTCTTGTGTCATGGTGGAATTATTCTCTCCAAGGGTTTTTTTATTATATGTTTTGCAATGAGTAATCTCAGATCGGGTGAATTCAAAGCTGTTGCACAACCCTCTTAAATTTGTTGTTGTTGTTGTTGTTGCTATACATTTTTTATAGCAGACATCATCATTTTTATATTTACAAGTTTTTCGAAGCGAAAAAAACTTGGACTAACAAGAAGAAATGGTTGGTTTGTGAAGGAGGAGGAGGAGGAGGAGAAAAAAAGAAGTAAAGGAGAAAAAATGTATGAAGATCGTGTGATGCTCAAGGAGGTTAAGTAAACTCTTGAGTCTTGAAAGAAGGAGCGAAGATATGGAAGAAACGTGTGGAAATTCCCATCGACAACCTTGTGGTCACAAAACAAGCCTATAAACTTCTCAGTTGACATATCTTGTTGGGAAATTATTGACCCTAGGAAAAAAAGTATCTTGTACACTTTCTGTACTACTGTAGTTTATATGAGAGCTATGGTTATGCATGTTTATTGTGTGTATGTGTGCCTTTCATACCAAGTTAGTTGTCGTTTTCTAAAGGGGAAAAAACCATCTCAAGGGAAACTTTAGTTCAAGTACTCATCCATCTCGCTCGAATAAAATCCCTCATCCATCCGTCTAAACTTCCGCACCACTACACCATATATATTTTTTCATAGGTTACAACAACTAACAACTTTCATCATATTCTCCAACATAAATTCTTTCCACACACACATACACACACGTGAGTACTTACGCACAGTAAACCAACCTTATGGTCATGTGGCATCCAAAATTCCCAACACTTTCATCACTCCATAGTTCTTTGTAGTCTTACATAATAAAAAGTACGCTCTACTTTACAGTGCGTATATTTATAGTGTGAATTTT
>JAQFXU010005411.1:0-11717 GCA_034693705.1 Spatulosminthurus flaviceps | reverse complement strand
ATAGTTGGTTCTGAAACTATGTTAAGGTTGATTTGTAAAATATTCATACGCGAGTAGTGTTCGCTCAATCTTAATGATTTTATAGTTAGATTTTGTACTCATAATAGTAAATTATTATTATTATTTACATCGAAAAGAGCACCTTTATGTCAGCTTCCCAACGTTTGAATTTGCACTCAATTTAAAACCATACACTGACTTAAAACATGTTTGGCACTAAAAATTATTAGAGCAACAAAAATTTGGAGTTGGGAAGATTAATAACAGGCCTGAACTTGTAAGATGTTTAAAGATAAAAAATGGGGAAAAAAGGATTTTTATAAAAACAATTATTATGAGCTTTCTTAATTAAAGCACTACGTACATGCTAATTTATACGATATCTTCTATAGAATGAGCGGTAAACATCATGCAAATGCATTCCGTGGACCCATTTAACCTATTTACACACAATATATATACATTTAATTATAAGTACATAAATTCATTATTATTGTCAAGAATCCAAGAACTTGTCTCTTGAAATGATTGTATATTTGGGGGAAGTAAAATGCAGCTTATAAATGATTTACTTTAGTTTGGAGAATATTAATATGATGATTTGATAAATTTACCCAACATGGTAGCCAAAAGTCAATGACAGGAAAAATCATACTGTTTATTATTATTTTAATGGAATATGTATTTATAAACCTTTTAATGTCTAAAATACAGCCTGACGAGGATCAGACTTTTTTACATACGTGTTTGAAATGTGGAATGAAAGTCATCTTGCTGTCTAATATTACTCCAATATAATTAAATTCCTATACTAATTCAATAATTTTGTTACTGCACATTACCGTCGGAATAGGATAAATATTTTATCATAAGCCTTGTGAAATAACATGTATTTTTTTAATTAATTCAGGCTTACACCATAAGCAAATATGTGAAGCCTTGATGAAGTTAATGACAGAAATTAGTTTTTCAGGTGACAATTTAAAATTTCATTAAAAGCAAAATAGTCAAATAAATTGTACATACGAAGTAAATAAACGGTGCTCGTCTTAGTAGCATTTTTCCGGTAAGTAAATGAAAGTCTAAGGATTACTTAAACTACGTAGGTTAGTTATCTTTCTTAAATGACAACTGGATAGTAAGAGCGTAAATTAAGATTAATAATCAAATTAATTAGCAGGTGTGCTTGATCTTAATTGAAAATAACAATAAAACTACCCAAAGGAAGCTCCATTCATTATACCAGCATAATAGTCTTGTTATTTTTCCTATCTGAATATATCTTAATTTTTTCAGTTATTCCAGTATTCATTTACCATTATTCAGTTGCATTGGAGGAGTTTCTTAGATAATTTTTAACGGTTCTGGGTCGGCGATCCAAAGTTTTATTTATATTCGGTAACCCAGACGAATTTACCAAAGGAGCTGCTTGGATGATTTCTTTCAACATTTTGGCATTGACGACCACTGTAGCAATTGGTGTTTTAGTTTGTACTGTCGTGGCTTCAATTGATGCTGGAGTTATTGAGCTGAAGTCTTCGGTGGCATTGACATAGTCCTGAAGTGTTGGAAGAAGGGAACTCGGAACAGCAGGTGTCGTAGGTTGAAATCTTGTGCAGTTTGGATACGGAAAGATATTGTACTCACACGGAAATAAGTGCAACGGTGGGAGGTATGCAGGAGTTGTGAGGTAATCCTGACGTCGCGGCTTTACAGGAAATTGTTCAAAAAAATTACCTAGAGGTAATTTTTTCAGTTTTTGATCGTAAAAACCAGCGTGCGTTCTCAACCAATAATACATTGTAGTGTAGGTTGGGTAAAATCCATCAGTATGATAACGGCAAGTGAAGTCATTTTTATCTCTCGTGTCGCAATCAATGTAGTACTTAGTTCCTTCTTTTTGTATGAAGCGTATCATCTGCTGTCCCCACTCATAAGGATTTATAGCCTTCCATTCGTCTCTGCCCATCAAAAACCTTACCCCATACTTCATATTTTTTGCCTGAATTTGTTGAATGTCTTCATTTTTTTCAAGATATTTCACGTCATTTGCCAGGAACAACTGCTTGTCCGATATTTTCTTTTCCAGTAGCTTAAATTTTGTTGAAAGCCATTCATCAATCATAATGGGCCCTCCTTGAGCATTTTCATGTTGTCTCCTAATCTCCGTAAATTGGTGGGGATTTATCAGGTGGCCACTCTTAATATCCTTCAGAGTCTTTCGAACTTTACTTGAAAAGAGATCTTTCTGTATCATCACGTTGGTTTGAAGCATAGCAATGGTTTTCAAATCACTTCCTGGTATGGCATCCTCGTTATTATGAAGGGTTTTGCAAGCAAGGTCGAATCTTTGATATATCTCTTTGTATTCCATATATGATCGAAATACCTCCGCCACTAGCTCCTTATAATTGTCAGAATCATCGTCGAAAAAAACAGGTTGGAAGGGAACTGTGACTTCGTATCCTGCGATTTTTTGGAAGTTCGCGATCTTCAAAACTTCGTATTGTGTTGGACTCCCTTTTCCAGAGTTTGATTCCTTTATTAAAGCGGGAATTGAGTTTAGAACTTCAATAAGTTTTGAATAGGATCCAATAGCGATATCTGATGGGAAAATGTCGCCTTGGATGTTATATTCGACATTTTCAAATTTCTGTACATGGCTGCTCAAAGCTTGGACGGATACACCTGCATTTGCTGAGTTGGCTAGTGAAGAAACGGCAGCCTCAAGCTCCGCACGAGTCTGGACCGCTGTGGAAGTACTGCTTATTCTTTTTGTTAATTGTACGACAACGAATGCTCCCCACTGAATACCTGTAAAAAGAGAGTATTTATGACTTTAAATAAGCTCCAAACCAACGTTCAGAAAATTTAATTTTTCCGTAATCTATGAAGCATAATCATTCTTCCAATTGTATATAAATATATCTCACCAATGACGATACTTTTGCTGCCAGCATCTTCTAGGCCATCAAAATTTAGATTTTCCTTCAGGTCTGGGTTCTTGATGTTCAGGGATTCGTAAGCAGTAGTAGCTTTGTAAACTAAAAAGGCACTCACAGAGCTGTCCGAGCTGCTCGTTTCCATGAGTAGTCCAAAGCCTGCCTTGACTTCGACCCTGCCACTCATAATGCTTGCCTTGGCTTCTAAGGAAAGGTCCAATACTTTCATTTTGTCTCTTTCATTAGTTATTGCCTTAAACTTGCTGTCCACAGACGGTGTAACCAGAACCGATGTAAAGTCGTGAACCAAAGAACGAAGGAAGGGTTTGATAGATACGAAGGTATCTTCCATTTCGTCATAACCCCACCCCATGTCTGCGGGTCTTCCGATTGATGGAATCAATTTCGATGTCCAAGAAACACAACAATGCAAGTAACACAGCAGCACAGCAATGTGAGTTAATTCTCTCATTTTGAAAAAGTATTGATGCTAATTCAAATAATTATAATGTGCCATAAGATATAATTATAGTGGACAGAAATAAAATTGCAAAGTTGAGCACACTAGTGTAAAGCAAAGAAGAGTATTACAAGTCCTCGTATCCACCCAAATGAAATCTAATGCTAATTGCATTCCAAAAAATACACCAATGAATGAGCTTAATAAAACTCAATAGTTAAGTCTCATTGGAAAAGACTGAACACTAGTCAATTCATTTTACATCGATTTTATTGAATGGAAGAAAAGACATTAAACATGATACACCGCACATTTCATTGTACAAGTGGAGCAAAGGCTTCCCTTACTTATTTTAAAGTGAGGACCAAGGTATAAGTACTTATAGGTGTACATGCACACTTGCACGTTGAACCTTTCCTGTAGAATGCACTTCGCTTTGCCTCTGCAATTGTTTGCTATTATCATTCAATGATATTTGTGCACTTCTACCCTAGCAAAATCATGCACGCATAGTAATTTTGTTTTCATAAGTATGCTCTAATCCTATATTTCTAGCTTCACCTAAATATTATAATGTTTGTAGGAAATAGTTGTAGTACAACCTTCTGCTATTCATTGAAGCAAAATAAGTATTGTATATATACTAATCGGAATGAGAGTCTGATGAATCACTATCGTGTGGGTTGGTACTTATTACATCATCAGCCTCAGCATTGTCGAGTATGACTTCATCCTTTAATTACATAAAAATTCAAATGGCAATTTTTCCGTTTTTTAATAAATCTAATTATTTACTTATTTTTTAATAATTAGGCTTTCTGACCTCCAGCTCAGGATTGGCATCTAAAGTTTCGTCAAACTTTCTGTCTGCTATTCTGTACTGTTCCTCCAGCCTGTGTTTCGACAGATTTGGCATGAGCATTGACTACCGTGTAAGCTAAATATTTGTACAATAAACTTACTTTTTTATATGAAGAACACAAGCTTCCCATATGTCTTTACTGAAAGTGGCAAGGATTTGTTTGGCTCGTATTAGCTGTAAATCCACATCTTGTTCCTGAATTAAAATGTTAAATGTTGAATTGACTTATAACCTAACAAATGAATTTAAATTAACCCATTATAAATATTTCACCTTATTTAATTCCATAAGTTTACTCTTCACTCTAGCCCAGATCAGTTCTATTGGGTTGAGGTCACTAGTTTCATCATAAAAAGAAATTATGGGAAATGTGATACATTAATTTACGTGACGTTAGAAACATGAACTTACCAATTATACGGTGGAATCCTCACAACCTGAGAAAGCCATACTTAATTAAAGCATCATAAGATTGAAGATCGCCTGATTTTAAATCATTTACCTTATGTCCCCTTGCTTTTGCTACCTCGTCGATTCTGTAAGAGGGAAATTGTTTTTTTAAATCTCTCATTATATTATAAATGGCGGGTCGTAATAATTTTTCAAAGTTATTCGGCACGTCGTATCCCTTGTCTTTCTGCTTGCTGAGCCATTCTATCATCTCTGCCTTTCTTGCATTTGCTTTTGGGGCTGTTATTACACTAAAAGATTAATCCATATTAAACCCATGTTATTTGCTTCATAAATTACATATCAGTAATCTGCATTTCCAAAACTCACGAATGATACGGTGCATTATCAGCCTGTGGAAGGAAAATACATGTAATACAAAGCTCGTAAGGGGCAGTAATGTTATATTGGAGTTTTAAAATTTGGTACTTACAACAATTATAAACTTCTTTGAGCTCATTTCTTCTAATTTGTCGAGGAAGTTTGTAAACCATGACATGAAGGATTGTGCATTTATATTTCCGTGGTAGTCCTCTTCTGCTTCGTTTGCAGATATTTTGTAAACAAGTGATGAACCGGGTACAAATCCCATTTTCCCCCCTAAAAAATATATAACCAATCATATTCACGTTGAAAGCTTTAAAAAATATAGGGACAATACCTCCAGCTACAATTATTAGCCTTGCTCCTCGTGATATTTTTGCCTTTGGAAAGGCAAAATGCCTTCTCTCGGTAAAATCTTCGAAACACTTTCTAGTCCATCCTTTCGATGGAATCGAGTGCGGATCATGCCTGCAAAAGAAAAAAGTGTATTTATCATGCAAAACTTAAAAAAGGTATCGAACAGGGAGAAACCCACCAAGTCTCATCGATGTAGACGACCTCATATTCCCCCGACTCGTCATTTTTACGGATGGTTTCCAGGTAATTAGCCCTCCATTTGATTTTATTGTAATCAAAAAGCACCGCATCCCGATGATTTAAACGGCCAAATTTGTAACCCACCCGATGCAAAACCTTTCTAAAAGTTTCATCGCCACACTGGATTAACGCACGGGAAAGAGGAGATTCCTCAGGCTGAGGTCCAGCGGCTTCTAAATCCCTCAGTTGCTTTTCTCGTAAAGCATGTACGAATTTTGTGCGAACTGTTCTCACTTTTGGAATTTCATGGTTGTTGTAAAATGATGTAATAACATCAAACAGCAACTCTAAAATTAAATCAAATAATAAAAATATGATTCCTACAACTCCAAAAAAGTAAAGAAAATCTTACTGCGGTTGTCATCAGTCATGTGATCCATGACACTATCCCGGCGCCGTTTTTTACCAGGTGTTTCCACAGAGTTTGTTTGGTGTCTTTTCTTGATTTTAACAATGCTGCGTGAAGACACATGCAGTAGTGTAGAAACTATCTGGGTAGCTGGCTGGTTAAAAAATGAAGGACTGTTGCGAAAGTGCTATAATGCCGTAACGGCATTTATTATTAGCTGCTGTGACTGCTTTTGCAATGCAGAACCTTGGAACTTGTAAGGATAAATGAACGGACTCATTGCATTCATAGGTGCAGATTTTTTACAAATATTTGGAAAATTTGGGCTAGGTCTTGAAACCTCGAATCCTTCCGGGTTGTAGCTCTTAGCGTATTTGTCACACTTGCTAATGCCTTTGCTACTTGCGGTCACTTCGTGAGGAATCTCCAGCTTATAAGGATTGGCTATATTTTCTTGTGTAGAGTAAAAGTATTGCAAGTTTGTTTCGACCCAATTTATTTTATGAAGGGAAATTTCTATGAAATCAACTTGAGCTTCCAGCACTTTCCTACTTTGCTCTTCCGTCATTACTTTATTTAGTTCACAAGGGAGCATATTTCGCATTTCACGGGCGGATAGTTGTATTAGGCTTATTCCTAAAATTCCATCTTGTATTACTACATTAGAAAAATCGACCGACAGAAATCCTATTCCATTTTCCTGGAAAATTTCTGGGGAGGCTGGTGTCTGTAATATAATAACAATACTGTGTGTCCAAATCGGGAGAATAGAAGAAATTTTATCGTGTGTTCAACGAATCAAGTCAATGAAAACTGCTAACCGTAGAAGCTCCGGGTATTCCACGTGCTGGAATATTAGCTGCAGCAATGCCTCGTGAATTATCTGTGCAGCATAAATTTTAAATGATAAGTGAATTTCATCTTACCGTTTGGCGATAAAACTTACGTAATAGATATTCACCTTGCTGCTGAATAGGGGCCGTTAACACAGAATCATGAAGTTTTTTTTTGAATACACATCTTGGTTGCGTACCTAATCCTTCCGCTTGAAAAACGATGACAGAATAACCAGTTAATGTTAATGTGTTTATGTTTCTTCCAGTTTTCTTTTCACAAATTTTTGCAATTTCGACAAACTTTTGTGCTGGTAATAACACGATCTCGTTGATTACTATTTTACAGTCACCATGTTCATGTCTTGGTTTTATACCAGAAACAATACTCGCTATCCAAACAAAAGTACAGACAACGTAAATTCTCATGTTTGGAATATGTGGAATAAATGTTTCCACACACTACTGAGCAACTATTTCCCCACTGCACTTAAGCAGCAGCTTTGCCACACTTACTCTTATAATATTGATTGACGTCAATAGATTGACGCAAATCGTGACCTCCGTGGAGATAATAAACACTCGTGTGTGTTAACTACAAAAAAGTGTTTTTAAAAAACAATTTAGAGTAAGAACGATTTACTTATCTTTCTTTCACTATGGATATTCATTGATGCCAACTAAAACTAAAAATCTCTGACCTATTGTCATAAAAAACACGCAGTTCGAGATTTTGACCGATTCATTCAAACATGATTTTTTGTGACAGTAGTTGTTGCGAAGTCTTTTCTTCTCATAATGTCATACATTTTGGCTTTCCAAAGGCATAAATGTCGCGAGAAGTAAGGCTTTTAATTGTAGCAGTAGATAATGTTTGGTCCAGATATAAGGCAACAGCTCTGCACTTTCTTTTGAGATTGAAAAGCTCTAGCCCACATACTAGCTGAAGTATCAGTAAATTGACTAAACTATCAGCAAAATGACTGAACTTGCAGCAAATTCAATAACCTAACAGCAAATTGATTTAACTTTTAAATAGGTGGCCAATTATTTTATTCATCTACAAATAATCCTGCTGAGAATATTAAAGCAAATCCCAAATTGAAGACAATAATAATGCCACCCTCAATGGTACTGACATTTCATCGAAATCACGGGTGCGAGTGATTGCAATAATAACATTTGGTATTCATTTTCTGCTTCGAACTCCTAATTCACACGTTGCAAGAATTCAGGCAAGGTTGTCACTACATAGGAAAGACAAATTTGAATAAAGAACTAAGCATGGGTATGTCTAGGTAAAACTAATTATTATATATTCAACTTTAAATAGCAATACAATGAGATAAATAACATGTTTAAGTTTGAATTTACTCAATTTTCAATTTTTGAACCGCAAACTTGAAAAAAATACAATTTAATCAGTAATAGAAAGTATCGGGAATTCGGTTCCAATATGACCTAGTTAATTGCCGGTTATCTAAAATTATACCGTGACGATACCTAAGATTATCAAGCAACTTCTCCCGCAGCACCAGTCTCACACATACTCATGCTAGTATGTAGTTTCGGTGGAATAAAAGTTACATTACTTGTTCTTTTGTGGGTATTTCGCAACTTTTCTTAAGATTTCAAATTGCTGGTAGATTATTCAATTTGCTTAAAGTTCAGTCATTTTGCTCATAGTTTATTCATTTTGCTGAGGAAATGAATATTATTTGCTGCAAGGCAGTTTGCTGAACATTTTAGTCATTTTGCAGAATTTTTAATAGTATCCCTATTTATTTATGCTTACATGTATTAGCACCTACTATTAGTCATATTCGGTTAGTAGACCTATGATATACGGTCAAAGAGTATTTTTAAAGGTGGCTGACGCGACCCCTCACTCTTCTGTATCTTAAGGGAGCTGATGCTGCCCTAAAAATTCCAAAAATGATTTGGCCAGTCCCAGGATTGGAACCCAGGAATCAGCCAGGAGAGGTGAGCATCGCGCTACATGCGCGCGAAGCCACTACCTTCTTTATTACTTCCCGGCACTGCGAGCTCGTCAATGCTGTTGTCATTTGACGAGCTCAGCATGGAAAAGTTACACGTGTTTACACTATTTTATTATTATTTGATTTCCATTTGCGCATCCACATTATTCTACACACACACACCTCCGATTAAAGCTGTATTTGCATAACACACGTGCCTATAGTTAGTTTGCGTGATGGGCTTTGTTAAACACAGGATACAAGCGTCAGCAAAAGTTATTGAAACAGTCGGATGACGTCATCAAACTCCACGAACTGCGGATATATGTACAATGTACAGCGTGTAAATAAAGCGGAAAGTTTCCACAAGAGCAATAATTAGCATACCATTATTTCCCTTGTATTGTAGGACTTTAGTATGAAAAAATAAACACCGTAGTGTAAATTGTATTTACTTCTATGAAACCTGCTGATAGTGCTGATAAGGGCGAATAAATATAAATACCCTACCTAAAAAATAACTTAAAAAGTCAGCTGTTAGAAAAAAGGTAGGACTGACTATAGGGTTGTCACTTCTAAATGACCCACAGGGTGTTCTTCCGTAACTGTCCAGTGCAGTGGTGCCTGTTCATAGGGCATTTCCGTAACCTTTTCACTAATAAATTCCCATCTGTGAACTTTTAATCGTACTTTCTTACCAGTGGGCAAATAGGCAAATATGGGAGCGATGAATCGTTGGCTATCACGAAGGTTAAAAATCCGACATCACTCTCTCTCTTAAAAGACACACTTTACTGAATGGTAATCGTAATGGAGAAGCTCTCTCTACTACTCAGGGGGCAAATTCCGACCACCCGCATTAGTAGCAAATTGTAAGCTTTTGAGCTCCCCTCTACACCACACCAGCTCCGTAAGTGGTAAGAGGTAAACGCATGTGATGTTTACTCAATGAAGAGAACAAAATGTGTGCTGAGTCTCAATTTGACCTCTTATATGGTACTTACCAGGGGGTCAGCTACCAAGTTGAAAACTTGGTTCGTCCAAAACAAAACTGGCACGCTTTTAAAAGTTTTAGGTACTTTAACACAATTGCCCTATGCATAAATCATACCGGTCCAGTAAAAAACTTGACAGCGATTTTAGTGTCGGAGTCAAGTATTGAAATGGATAGTCAAGTTTTCAATGTGGATGCCACCTATTTCCCACTGGACAGTGAATGTTTTTTTCTGGGTGGGTGAATTTTAGGTACCTGTAACGGACAAAATCGTCGTAATCCAGTCCATTTCTGGAGAACAAAGAACAGCTAACTGCATTTTTCAACTTGGGTTGTCCTATATTGCTCTCATCTATAACTACAAGAGGGACCCCCTAAAAACTTCTTCAAAACTAATTCCAAAAAGTTCCGCCCCCCCTCCCCCTGGCTAAGTAGTATAAGAGGGAATCTCACCGAACACCGTAGTAGTAGAGATGACGGATTTTTATCATTGAATATCACATCACAGCGGGTTTGTGGAGAGTTACGGAAGAATCTCCCTGGCCGCCATTAACAGGCGCTAAACCAGGTGGGGTACAGGGGGTACAGTGTACCCCCCCCCCACTAAAACACCAGAGGGGTACAACCATGTAGTCTGTACCCCCCAGAAATATGACAAATTGATGAAAAATGGCGTTTTTTACTCCATTTTTCAACAAATACACTCTAAATTTGTTATTAAATTTTAGCATTTTATTTTCTCAAAATTAAAGTAGAAGAAAATTTTTTCCGTCCATTTTTCCAAAACCTATCAAAATTTTTTCCGAAATTCTTCAGCAAATAAGTCAAGTTTCCTCTCAAAAACACATGCTGTGTTGCCATTAATAATGATTCATGATTCGGTTAACCGGAAAAAGCATAGATTGATCTGCCCTGAGTGATAGAAATGATTGGAAGTGATTCAGATAGGCATTAAAATATATATTTCTCCTAAAGTCTCATGCACGCACGTACGTGACTTGAATACATGAGGACGTATACTTGATACTGCCTTTAATCCTTTCACTGCGGTGCCTTGTATTATTACTCCAAGAAATATCTAATGTTAGCACTTAAATATATTTTTATGCTTCCCATTATTTAAAACCCCATTATAGATACCCGAACCGTAATTAGTCGTTGCATCGAAGTTCCATCATCACAATCCAGTTAAACATCGGGGAGAGATCTTTGTTGTCGCTGTTGCTAAAAACAACGATTTTGAAATGCAACGTATTTTGAGTACATTAGGGGTCGTCCTTCTCTGCCTTACCCTTGTTTTTGGCCGGCTGGAATACTTACATCGATGGAATGAGGGTTACAGAGCAAATTTAATTGTTCCTATTAAGGAAGCTACCCATGGCTGGCGTCTCATTATGGAATTTGACAGACCTTTGAATGCTTTCGAGGTAAAGAAAATTTTGACTTATTGTTTTTAAAGCCTTGTGGCTAAAATACCAACTTTAATCTTTTCAATCGCTATATCTGAAGCGTAAGTAAATTATTTTTAAAAGCTAACTTCGTTAACCCATTGATGACATGGAGTATCTTTTTAAAATAGGTGTGGGCAGCAGATGTAGAAAGCAATGAAAGCAACAAAAAATTCACCCTAGTGAGTAAATCGTGGAGTGCTGAGTTGAGCGCCCATAGCGAATTTACTCTGCCTTTCATTGCTCGCTTTCCCGCGGGAGCGGTTGCTACTCTCATCAAAGCAACTTTTCACGGACGGGCTGTTGACGTTGGTACTGCTGATAGCACGTTAAATCCAATAAATATTTTGTTCGTACGTTTCAAAAAGTATCATGATTATTTAACTCAATATCAGGTCAAGGGACGTCAGGAGAATCGCCAGCACCAACAACTGCTTCTCCACCATGTACAAATGCCACAGGCCCTACAACAACCAGCT